>CABHPQ010151912.1:14762-40640 GCA_902168405.1 Peromyscus aztecus
GCCTGCCTCTGCCTCCCGAGTGCTGGGATTAAAGGCGTGCGCCACCACCGCCCGGCACAATGATTTATTCTTATTTTCCCACATCATCCAAACTGTTTAAACCAACCTCCCTTGGGTTCAGTGTTTTACCTTATTAGAAATCCAAAATGCTGGAGTCAGTGATGGACCAATCTGGTGATGACAGAAAGGACACATTCCAGCCTTACATGTAGATATACATCTGTATTATAAACAAGAGCATGTTCCTTATAACAGCATTCTTTTTGATCAGCTGTGATAATTTTAACTATAGAATTTTAATTTAGTGTACCATGAAGTGATCACGGGGAGCATGCCTATAATACTTCTTCAACAAGATATGGTTTTATGTTAATTATCTAACTCAGCGAAGACGAATTGCTCTGCTCAGTGCGGCAGAAGTGCTCCAACATAATAAGTAATAGTGGAAAATCTGTGGATGTTTATTCCTTACTAATGGCAGCTGTGCAACCAGTGGTTTCAGGAGAAAGACAGGATGGAGGGGGGGAAATCCATTTCTAGTTCATAAACTTTCCTGTCTTCATCATGGCTGGCTCATTGAACAAATAATAGAGTTGTTCCAAATAAAGGATGGTGGACATCCAAAGGATGAAGCACCTTGTTCACTTGATTATTGAGGCTTCCTTATCAGTAGCAAACCTTAGTCAACCATGCTAGTTATACATGACTATGTTAATAATTCTTGTGTGTGTTGACAGACACAGTCACATATTTCTGGGACCATCTCAGTCCAACTTGATTCATTCCAGATTTTAAGTAACAAGCTGGTTATATAATAGTTTTCCTAAGTCAGTTCAAGTCTTCATGGTCACTTAGTGTCTCTATCAGAGATTCAATTGCTCTAAATAAAATTGCTCTAAAATCATTTTACTATTTGAACATGATTCAGTTTGATCTAAGGACACACAAGCAACTTCAAACACATAAAAGTAACTGAAGTGATAACAGAGTGCTTGTGGTCATATGTGTTTGCTGCCATCCCCTGGAGTATCCACTCACTAAGTCCTGGAAGTCCAGCATGGACAATTCAGACTCAGGAGGATACAGGCACCTTGTGTGTATTTCAAAGGCAGGAAATGCCTGATGCCCAGGACATCTTGGGGCTTGGAATCATACCCAGTGTCTGTGATGGGCAGATCTGGGGCTGCTCCTATCAGGTGATGGTCATGGCATGGTCTCTTGGCTACCACTGGAGGAATATGACTGGTCTAAATCATGGAGTGGTTCCTTTGTTAAATGCCTACAAATATTTACAGGCTCACTGCCTCTTACATATTGCCTATCCAAGTATTTTTGCTACAAAGGGCCACCATGAACAGTTACAACACCAAATAAAAACATTTGCTGCACAGATTAGCATATGCATCAGTCCAGTTCTATAAATTTGTCCAAATATCACCGTGTTGGGGAGAATTCACCAGAGAAAACTGTTCATACATGGAATAGTTCTTTGTTTTAGTTTTGAAAAGTGGTACTGCCTACATGCTGAGTTTTACAGCGTGAATGGAGTCAATTGTGCTTAGGTCTTAGAGCCTAAGAAGTCTGGGCCCTGTTACAATAGTACATACCATAAATGTGAAGTTTTAAGATTTAATAATCTCAGATGTTGGATGTTTGCTTGCACCAAGGAGCTCAAAGCCATTTTGGTCAACATAGAATGACCTTGCCTCAGGAAAATAAATAAATAAATAAATAAATAAATAAATAAATAAATAAATAAATAAATAAATAATTGAATCTTTGAGGAAATAGATATTTATAGAGAGTCAGTATCCTGAGATTTCTCACAAAATTATATATCACTATGTCAACTTCCTTAAAATCTGGTTAGATTTTACAATTAAGTTGAATTTATAGGTACAAATTAACAGTAAATTTATAAAGAATACCTTGTCATCTATTTACTTGTTATAGCTTTTCATTCATGTGGATCTTTAATTTCTCCAAAAAATATTTCATAGTTTGCACTGTGCAAATCCTACTCTCATTTTCTTAGACTTTTTTCTATATATTTCATATTTATATTTATAAATTATATGTTGATATAATATTTAACAATTATATTTTAAAATGTAATGGTCTAAGTATAGTACTCAAAACTAAATTTGTTTTGCTGTGTGTGTGTGTGTGTGTGTGGTCAGAAGTCAACATCAGGTATCTACCTCAATTACTTTTCACTTTATATAGGGGGCAGGGTCTCCACCGAAGGTCAAATTCACTGATTGCATAGACTGGCTGGCCAGCAAGCCTCTGAGACCCTCCTATCTCCACTCCCACTCCTAACACTGGGATTACAGGTTTTTGTCTCCACATCCTGCCTTACATTTGCATTCTGGGGATATGCACAGACCACTCTGTTGTGAAGGTTCCTCTAAAACATTATCCCAGATTTCTCCTCTTCCCATGATTTTATCAAAAGTGAAAACAGTCACAGGACTTTCCTAATTTAAAAAAAAAAAAAAGAAAGAAAGAAAGAAAGAAAGAAAGAAAGAAAGAAAGAAAGAAAGAAAGAAAGAAAGAAAGAAATAAAGAAAGAAAGGAAAAAAAAAGAATTCCCTTATTTTCCAGAATCCAGGTCATTAGTTTTTTTGTGTGTTTTTAGTTCTTTCATGGGTATTTCCAGTCTATAATTTCCTGGTTTACCACATTCTTATTTTTAGTGTAGGAGTAACTCTCTCTTAGAAGTTGAACTTTGAAACAACTTCCAATCATTCACCATTGCTTCAAGTATTAATGTAAAACTACCTCATCTCAGAGAATAAGATACAATTTATTCTGCAGCCAAATTTGGGTGGCTGTGGTCCAGGAATACAAATTTAGGTGAAACTGCTGGAAACAGTTTCATGAAGTAACAGGACAAAGAAAATCATAAATCAAGATACTTTAAAAATAGATTAGTGGGAATATCATATAAGTGGGCTACAAGCAAACTGGGGAAACTTCTATATATCTCAGATGCTGCCTGATGAAATTCTTAGCCATTGAGTTGGTGGAAGCTAGGGGTTTGTTTACATACCCTTAAATTTTTATTTTATTTTATTGTACCTCTGGGTGGGTATGTGCATGTGAATGCAGGTGCCTGCAGAAGTGGAGCTGGAAATACAGGTGATTGTGAGATGCCTGATGTAGGTGCTCGGGAATTAAATTTGAGTCTTTTGCTAGAGAGTATGTGCTCTTAGCCACTGAACCATCTTTCTAATCTCACTGTCAACACATTGTAAAAAAAAAAAAAAAAAAAAAAAAAAAAAAGGTTTTACTGATAGTCACAAGAGTTTTAAGTCAAACACAGTCTGGGCAACAAATGCCTATTTAGATGGCTAAAGGAAGTTCAAGATAATTGGTTCTGGACCTGCAATATTCCAGCTCTCTATAGTCACAGAAATTTTAAGCAATCTAGCTTTTAAATGTTTAACACAGGTAAGGTTTTGTCCCCAGGAATTTCAGTTCACCCAAAAACAGTACAAAAATTCCAATCTATCCAGAGAATTCATTCCAGTCTTACTATTTGTTAATGCAATGTTCTTTATAGTGAAATAAATCTATTAAGAATTAGGCAAGGTACCCATGAGGTAAATCTTTCAAGTCTTCTTAAATCTGGAAAGATTTCTAAGTCCTTTTCTTAAGGAGTATAGGGTAAGTGTATTATAGAATACCTACCTTTTTGGGTTTATATGATATTTTGTGAAATTAGATGAACAATAATTATTTTAGCCTGGTCCATCAAATATGATTGTCCCATGTTGTTACCTACCAGATATTGGTATATACAATTGTTGGTTAGAAACTTTTGATCGTTTGATTAAAATGGTTTCTGCCATATTTTGTTATAAAGTTACCTCTCCCTACTTTTATTTGTAACTATTTTGTGAATGAGTACTCCATTGTTTCTACATAGAATCTTTGTTCTCTTTTTAGTTTTATCTACTAGGTTTTGTGTGTGTATGTGTGTGTGTGTGTGTGTGTGTGTGTGTGTGTGTGTGTGTGTGTGTTTGTGGTTCTTGATAAATTAACTATTAGCATCATGGGGGCAAATGGAGATTTCTAATATAGTAGAACAATAATTCTAGGATATTTGTTAAATATGTCAGTGAAGACTTTACTCTGGACTCTCATTATAAAAAGATGACCAATACAATGGGGTTTTGGTGGAGAATGAGCTTAGATTCAACTGAATACAGCATGAGCAAGTGGAAGGTTATAGCCAAGGACAGACTGTTATAGGTGGATGGAGAATTTCTAAGTGTAAACAGTCATGAGGAGAATTCTGGCTGAACTGAACTAACAGGATTGATTCTTGTTGTCAGTGGATGGAATAAGAGGGACTAGAACAGATATTAACCTATCAGAGAGGGGAATTCCTGCTAGACCAGCTTGGAAGATTTCTTTTTCTAAAACTTTTATAGAAAAGTGTGCAGACAATTGTAGGAGGCTTAGAAACCTGATCAACTTGTTAAATGGATGGTCCTGCTCACTAATTTCAACATTTTAATTCATGTATAAGTTGACATTCTACCCTAAGGAAATCATTTTTCCTTTTCCCACTTATTTTTTCTTTTGTTTATTTAAAATATGTTTATATCAATTTGAACATAGTACTATTTTATTTAACAGATATAATCCATTGTTGTGACATTTATTTCAAAACTCAAATTGTCTCTAATTTAGCTAGAGTGAGCCCCCAAACCCATGTTTTCCTCTTAATCTTATTTCAGTGTCAATTTTCTTCTTTCCATACTCTGTCCCTGGCATTAATTATTTGTTCAAAGACCCGAGGACATTGAGTGTAATGATATTTAGAGAACCTGTTGCATGCTAAATGTCCCCAGTGATACTGAAATGTATTGCTCTTAGGCTTTCACAACAGATACAACTATCCTATATCTATCATCTATCACCTATCTATCAATCACCTATTTGTATATCCATTGATTCACATGTTAATTCTCTATATACTTAAACATATTGAAATCAGTGACTTCATATAAATTGTTTTAATTCTAATTCAATGACAGAATTTATCTTTCTTTTGTATTTGTAACTTCTTAAATTATGAAGGCTTCTCTTATTCCTTCAAATATGTCTTTAGTCCTTGTGTATGTAACCAAAATTCGGATATCCAAGCCATTTACTGTCATGTCCTCCAACCACCAGGTCACCAAGTGCTTGTCTCTTGGTGGCTATTCTTCCTTTGGTCCCATCATCTTGGTCAAGTGCAAGTTACTGAAACACTGTTGCCTTTCTAAATTACTCTGTTGTTCTCTATTACAAAACACTCTAATTTCCTGTATCAAAACCATTAAAAATATTTGAACAATTAATGTTTATCCTCACCATCACCAATGGTTGATATTGTTAGTCATCTTTAGATTATCTGTTTTCTAACTCCCACACCTAAGGCTGAGGGAACGTTGCAGAAGAACCACTATACCTGACTAGGAATTTACTATTTATAGAAATTTCCTCCTTTCATCTAGGTTGGTATTTACTGATATTGCTCTCCCTTGTTCTGTGATCTTTAAGTTTTTGGTAGAGTACATCTGCAAGCAAAGAATTCCCTCTGCTTCTGTTTTTTGAAGATGTGCTCATTCCTCCTTTACATTTTTAAAACTTCACACTTTTGATCTTTTGTAAAAGATCTGTTCCTCTCTATTTCAGTCTATACTTAGATACTAAATAGTTATGGTCATGATAATTATTCTGAAGCTAAACTGAGTTTCCTCTGGCAGAGCATATTTTGATTTTTAAATATATGCAAAATTTCTCAATAAGTCAGAACACAACTCACAACATGAGCAGAAGTGTTGACATTTAAACTCAACACAGTGGTAAAACATTTAGTATTAAAGCCACTTTTGCAAACAAATCTTTCATTTAAGTAGGAAGATTATAACTTGTTTCAAAAGGAAAGAATACACATTTTTTCTCTTTCCTGTGAAGTTTTGACCAGAATTAGTCAGTGAAGTACAAGATAACTATGTTGTGACACAAACCATGCTTTATTCATGGAAACCATTTGTTAGAGATTCAGATACAGATATGATCCAGTCCAGGAGTAATGAAAGAAAAGAGTTCACCATGGAGAAGAGACTTTTTTAAAACAATTCTTTAAAAAATAATGGATTTATTTATGTGCATATCTGTCTGTGTTTGTGTATGCCACGCAAATGCCAGTACCTACAGAAGCCAGAAAAGGGAGTCAGGTTCCTTCAGATGGAACTGTAGTTAGTAGGGGGTTGTGAGCACTAGAAATGGGTGCTGGGAACTGAACTCCAGTCTTCTGGAAGAGCAGTGAGTGTTCTTAACTACTGTGTATTTTCCAGCCCCCAAAGGTCATTGTAATGACTTCATTGAAGCCAATGTTTGTGTTGCTTACTGAAGACTGCCTTTTTGACTAGATAAACAGCTCTGATTGTGTAATTCTAGAACATGAGAGAAAATTAAAAGGGGATGGGTTACTTTTTTTATAAACTGTTTATTGTAATGGCATCAAACTGTAGCCAGAAGGTTTCTCTGGTCCTGCCCTGCCCTGAAGTTGGGACGAATCTCTTCCCTCCCTCATCCTGCAGCTGCTTGGTCCCAAGGAAACACATAGAGGCTTATATTATTTACAGACTGTATGTCCTATGGGTCAGGCTTTTTGTTAGCTAGCTCTCGTATCTTAAATTAAACCATTTCTATTAATCTATGCATTGCCAACTAGCTTCATGGTTTACTGGTACTTTTACATGTTGCTTCTTCTGGTGGTGACTATACACGAACTCTGCCTTTCTCTTTCCTGTCTCTCTCAGATTTTCTTCCTGCCTCTAAGCTGCCTTGCCATAGACCAAATCAACTTATTTATTAACCAAAGGGAACAACATATATTCACAGCATACAGAAAGACATCCCCCAGCCTTTCCCCCTTTCTATCTAATCAAAAAGGAAAGTTTTAGCTTTAATATAGTAAAATTATATACATCAAACAGTTATCAAGCTAGAATTGCAGTTATAATATCTAGTCTATTTGCATTTGGCAAAATTAAAGAAAATATTTTATCTATCCTATATTTGTGAGTCTAAAGTTTCATAAATAATTTATCTTTTATCATAACCAAGGAGAATTATAACTATCTAGTCTTCAGCTACATCAAAGATCCCAGAAGGATATAATATTACCTAAGTAAACAGGAAGAGCATTGTAAGCAACTTCCAAAAATCTAGAATGACAGAGACAGCTAGCTGCCTGGACAGTCACCCAAAGTTCCTTTGCAACATTGGGGCATACATCTTCAGCCTATAGGCCTAGAGATTTTTAGTTGCTTCTCTCTGTGTCCTGAAGAATATCTGGCAGTCTCCTCTGTGAAGCAGGAATCTGAAGGACTATCTTGCCTTGTTTTGGCAAAATTTAGTTGTCATTTTTCCATGGGTCCTGAATGTTCAGTTGATACAACATTTTGTCAAGCAGTCCAGGCAAGAACATTTTCTTGCCCAAATGGCTAAATTTTGCCATAAAGAAAGCAAACTCCATATAGAGTGTTTTCAATTCCCATC
The DNA here is from genome assembly GCA_902168405.1 of Peromyscus aztecus. Lineage (NCBI taxonomy): Eukaryota > Metazoa > Chordata > Mammalia > Rodentia > Cricetidae > Peromyscus > Peromyscus aztecus. The sequence goes on from CABHPQ010151912.1 coordinate 22,332, forward strand.
TTCCTTTTTGAAGTAGATTGGTGCTGCCAGGAGCAGACTTGTCTCACTGTCCAGAAAAGTCAAAGTTTTTAAAACATTTTAAATGCCATATTCTGTAAGTCTTTGAAATGTTTGAAGATTACCTACCTAATTGAAATATACCTTTATATACCTAAAAACCTTAACTAACATGACTATAAATTTGATTATCCTAGATAACTATTAATCTGTATTTCTTTATTATATATTACAATTTTAAATGAGCTGCATAAATATAATACCTTAAACAAGAGTAGAAGTATACATACAGTATGACAAAATTAACTTTAAACTTGTATCAATAAACTAAAATCCATAGCAACATAAAACATTTTAAACAAGTTGTTGCTCTTTAAAAGTAAATTTAATAATCTACCCTTTTATCCTATCATATCTATATCTTACATTTCTATATCATCTAACCATTTTGGCCAGTTATGGAATGACTTCATTTTTATTCTTTAAAGAAATTGTTTTGTTGTTATTGAGATAGGCATTTACTATATAGTCCAGACTGCTTTGGAATTCACTGTGTATCCCAGGATGGGCTCACACTCTTAGCAATTCTCCTTCCTCGGTCTTCAAGTTCTATGGTTCCATGTGTGAGTCAACCCATTCAATTTACAGCTCAACATCCTCCCGCTTCCCTGTTCTCATCTTCCCTCTGTGTGTGTATTTGAGGTTTATGTTCATGATCTGTTTCATGCTTGTGTCTTAAAATATAAAGTCAGCTGAATAAATGGCAGTAATTTTAAACTTGTTCATTCTCCAGTACTTTTTTTGCACAAATTCAGTGTTTATGCCACCTTTCTGTCATATTTCTGGATCTTTCACCAATGTTCCATAAAGAAAAAAGAAAAGCAAAACAAATGAAAAACTGAAATCAGAATCACTTAATGTTATCAAATAGGGAAACAAATTAAAATCTACAGCCATCAGCAAGAGTACAGCAAGGAAAATATGAAAAGAAATCGAAGATTCCTAGAAAACTGTACTGAGGCTCTTATATCAGCAAAATATGTTACTGCATGGAGTGGAACAGAAACAGATCTTTTTTCCTGCTAAGGTAATATAAATACACATTCTTTTTTTTTAGTGCTGTGGAAAGGTAAATGTGATTGTAATGGTAATTCCAATCAGTTGTTACAGAGCATGCCAGGAGCACATTTGTGGATTCTAGAGATGACATATACTGTAATTCTTTTATTGAGATAGTGGACACTCTAGAAAAAAATGAACACAGAAGTAAAAGACAAAGGTGAATGAAATTTCTCTTACATCTTAGCAACATTTACATGGAATCAAACTTCAGTGTAGTTATTCTACTCTGATGAGGCTTTGCTTCAGCCCCAATCTCAATTGCTTGTGAGAATACTCTCCTGTGAGGATACCTAGAGGGTGTCATCTTCAACAGCAAACCTATTTTTAATGATGGAGCTGCTTTTCATTGTAGCACAAATTGCTAAATAGTCTCATTAGTAAAACAAACAAACAAACAACAACAACAACAAAAACAAAACAACCAGACCGCACCCAGATATTGGGATGAAAGCTGCAAGATCAGAGGAATACAACAAGCTAGCCACAAGTTCTTACCATTAGGAAATCCTCAGCCCAAGAGAGCAACTTCCTGTATACTCACACCTTAGATACCTTTCTGTGCCTGCCGTCTTATTTCCTCTCTCCACCTAGCTACATCACTTCCTCTTTCTGCCCAGCTCTATCACCTCCTGTCTGTCTGTACAGACCTCCAGATCTCTATTGTTAACTAGTACTGGGATTAAAGGCATGTGCCACCATGCCTGGCTCTGTTTCCAGTATGGCCTTGAACTCACAGAGATCCAGATGAATCTCTGCCTCTTGAATGCTAGGATTAAAGGTGTGTGCTACCACTGCCTGACGTCTATATTTAAAATAGTTGCTGGCTTTGTCTTCTGATGCCCAGGCAAGCTTTATTTGTCAGAGCACAAATAAAATATCACCACATGCTGGGTGGTGGTGGTGGTACACACCTCTAATCCCAGCACTCAGGAGGCAGAGCCAGGCGGATCTCTGAGTTTGAGGCCAGCCTGGTCTACAGAGTGAGATCCAGGACAGGCACCAAAACCACACAGAGAAACCCTGTCTCAAAAAAAAAAACTAAATAAATAAATAAACGAATAAATAAATAAATAAATAAATAAATAAATAAATAAATAAATAATAACCACACTTCATAGTGTCTTATTGGAACTGATAACTAACCATTATCTTTGAAGCAAGTCCTAACCTTTCCTTTCATATACTTTATATGTGTGTGACTGCTTCTCTGTTTTCACACTCAGGATTCCATATTGCTATCTTATCACCATTAGCTCTGCCATTAACAAGAGCTTCACATACATCATCGCTAGAGTCATCAGAAGATTGTCTAATAAGGTATAGCATAGTCTAGCCAAAAGAGATCAAGCTTACTTTGTCTCTGTGTTTGTATCTCATCTTCCCACACAAGCTCCATATTATCGTTAAAAAAAACCATTCGTCACAGTAAGGCAATTAATTACTTTACAAATGAATAAGGTTGTACAGGGTCTCAAAGTCTTCCACGGTGTCAAACTCAGAGATCAGTTGAAGACTTGCTTGCTGAGTTTGGCTTTTTATCATTTTTAATTTATTCAAATATTTAATATGGTTCTTTGGGATAGTAACCTTCTGATTAGTGTTTTTTTCCTCTTCAGTAGGTAGAGAATTAGAGGTAGGGGTGGTTTCCAGTTCCATAGTCATCTTAGCGATCTCTCTCCCCTTCATTTTGTTTTAATTATCTTTATTTTTATCTTTATATCATTTCTAGATATGCTCAAAACCCCCAAAGATAGGAGTATCTTGAAAACATTTTATCCTGAACTTTTTCTAGTTTATAAATTAAAAATATTAAAATGTAAAACTCCTGACATATATGTATATGCTGTATGTACTGTATATCTATGTAATGTGTTTAAAAACATTCTGAATTATTTTTACTGTTTTCAAGTGTTACTTGGCTTAATTGAAGCTTCATTATAGGCTAGAAGGAGATATATGGCATTGTTCCACTATAACTCAGTACCAATGTCACCTTTTAATGCTACAACTTAAAGTGTTTCAAAGTGATTATTTGGTTGAACTCCACAGCCTCCTTCTGACACATCACCTTTATTTCTGGAAGAGTAAACCAAAATTTCATCTGTGTTATATAGGTCAAGATTTGCTCCCTTTTTTTTCAAGTACTTTTGAGATTCAGCTTCTCTATTGCTCTTAATATTCTGACAGCATGGGACAGTAGAGATGGCTTAATGTTTAAGAGCACTTGCTGTTCTTCTGAAGAACCCATGTTCAATTCCCAGCACACATGGTGGAGCACTACTGTCTGTAGCTACAGTCCCAGTGAATCTAACCTCCTAATCTGGCCCAAAAAGGCACTGTAATCATGAGGTACACAGACATATATGTAGGCAAAACATTCATACATATAAAATAAAAATAAAGGTTAAAATATTTTGATAACATTATGTAAGAATTTTATTGAATATATAATTTAATATAAAGGTAATTTGTGTCTTTAAATTGAATCATTAGTATTACACTGTCTGTGACTACCATATATTTACTCAGCTATACCAACATAATATCTTTAAACTCTGAAAATATCTAATGCATTTTTAATTTTATTGAAGCTGGAAGAACACCATTTTGTGCCCATTTATATTAAGCAGTTTTCTTATTGATTTCTATATACACTATCATATTGTCTATATTTATTTAATTTCCTCTTTCTTTTATGTAGCTGAAGTTTTCTCCAGTCCTGCCTGGCCCATGGTCAGGACAAATCTCTCACCTGCCAGTCCCGCAGCTGCTCAGACCCAACTGAGTAAACACACGGAGACTTATATTGCTTACAAACTGTATGGCCATGGCAGGCTTCATGCTATCTAGTTCTTCTACCTTAAATTAACCTATTTCTATTAATCTATAAGTTGCTATGTGGCTCGTGGCTTACGGGTACCTTACATCTTGCTTGTCAAGTCAGCAGCTGGCAGTGTCTCTCTCACTCAGCCTTCCACTTCCCAGAATTCTCCTCTCTCCTTGTCCCGCCTATACTTCCTGCCTGGCTACTGGCCAAACTGTGTTTTATTTATTAACCAATCAGAGCAACACATTTAACATACAGAACATCCCACAGAACTTCCCCTTTTCTTTTTTTCAAAAAGGAAGGTTTTAACTTTCACATAGTAAAATTACATATAACAAAACAATTATCAAGCAAGAATTACAGTTACAATATCTACCCTATTTAAAATAACTAGTCTATTTGTATTTGGCTAAATTAAAGAAGATATCCTATCTTATATTTGTGAGTCTAAGGTTTCATATCTAACTTACCATTTACCATAACTAAGGAAAATTATAACTATCTAGTCTTCAACTACATCAAAGGCCTCAGAAGGATATAATATTACCTGAGAAATGGGAGATGGATGCAAGTAACTTTCGAGAGTCTTTAGAGAGTAGACAGACAGCTGGCAACCTGGACAGTCATCCAAAGTTCTTTTGTAAAGTTAGGGCATCTGTCTTCAGCCCACAGGCCTAGAGTCTCTCAGTCACTTTTCTCTGTGTCCTGTAGAATGTCTGGCAGTTTCCTCTGCAAAGCAGGAACCCGAAGGACCATTTTGCCAAGCAAAGTTCAGTGGTCACCTTCCTATGGATCCTGCATGTCCAGTCGATCAAGCAGTCCAGGCAAGAACAGTTTCTTGCCCAAATGGCTATTTTTGCCAGGAAGAAGATAAACTCCATATAGAGTGTCTTCGATGCCCATCCTCCTCTCTGAAGTAAACCTGGTGCTGCCAGGAGCAGATATGTCTCACTGTCCAGAAAGTCTAAATTTTTAAAACATTTTAAATACCATATTCTGTAGGTCTTTGAAGTGTTTGAAGATTACCTATCTATCTGAATATATCTATGTATACCTAGAAAACTTAACATGACTCTAAGTTTGACTATCATAGAAGACTAATTGTTCCATTACAATTTAAATGAGTTGTGTAAACATAATACCTTAAACAAGAGTAAAAATACACATACAGTATAACAAAATTAACTTTAAATTTGTATCAATAAACTAAAATCCATAACAATGTTTTAACAGAAAGTCAATAAAAAGACACACAGGAAGTAGGCCTCTTTTGGAGGGGAAGGACAGCAGTGGCAGCGAAGGGTAAGAAAGGGTTGTTAGTATCAGCTCTTAGCTACTACTCTGACCTCTTGGGCTTTTAACTCTGCATTTGGCTCTGTGTTTCTTATTTAATAAGACTGTTACATCTACATTTTACAGCATTTATGTGCCACTGATACCTTTATTTTCTCATGGTGCTGGATAAAATATTTAGTTCTCCAGAATTAAAGACTAAGATTTCAAAGATTTTTTTTCTTATACAAATGGTATTTATAATAATTTTAAGACAAGTTTTTAAAACTTTATCAAGAAAAGGAAGGTCCCTTAGTTTCCAGGTTCAAAGACTCAGAACATAGTCCACAGCATTTCCCTATGTCATATCATTATGACACCTTTGGGAGTTTCTTCACCGTAGCCATTTTAAATTTCCCAGATCATACAATAAATAACAATATTGCTTCATGATTTATTTTCAGGGAGAGTCAAGTAAACCTAAAACTCATACTTACTTGAGCATTATTGGTGGAACCCTAATGTTAAAGATGAGCTTAAACAAACAATCCTACACAGGGGTGGGGTACCGCCTTCAGCTTTCTCTTGAAATGGAATGTACATGTCAGAGTGGAAAAATAAGCTGCTGGGTGCATCTGTTCCCCAGAGTTCTCACAGAAAGCCCTATTGACTGTCATCTGTCCATAGCACATCTCATAGTGACTGTTTTAATAAAAGGGACACAGCTGATTGATGCTCAGATACCCTATGTAGTCCGATGATATTCTTTCTACATTGGTTGTCTTTATTTATATGTCCTCTACTTTCTTTGGTGAAGGATGTGAGAAACTTTAAAGCAGTTTTTAAATGGCCCATCATAGTCATTGTTCATTTGCTTGGTCATATGCTCTGCACAGTATGCTTGTCTTTATTCTTGACTTCAGAGTCATTTTATTCTGTCAAGATATTTTGTTTTTATTTCCCTTTCATTTCTTTGATATTTTTAAGTACTTAAACAAAGAAATATATTGTAGATCTTTATTACTTCAGATAGTATATTCCCATTAACTTTCATTAGCTTAAAATTAGTAAAGAGAAACAAATAGAAGTGTACTGAAGACCACCAGGGCAAATACATACTGTTCATCATTTTGAGTGCCTGATAATAATGAAGAATGTGATTCTGATAATAATGAAGAATGTAATCATTTTGTTTTAAAGTATAGCTAAAATAAGAGAAAGCTAATTGCTGTAATTTACAGGGAGAGTAGAAGCCAAAATTTTCCTTAGTAACAAAATAATTTAAAAAGATCATGACTATAATCTGCCACAAATAACTTTGCTGGTTCTAAACACATGGATGTGTGTGCTTGAAAATCAAGAGATTCTGGGATCCAGAAGAAGTAAAATCAATATGTTGAGATACCCACATTCAATGTTCATGAATCAGTTCACAAGCTGACAAGAAATGGAAAACACCTATACATCCATTGAGGGTTGATAAATGAGGAAATATGTCATATATGTGTACTGAAATAAAGTCCTATCATTCAAAAGCAGAAAATCCCAGCATTTGTGATACACTAATGAACCTGGATGACACTATGCTAAGTGGAATAATCCAACACAGAGCAAGATACATGATCTTCCTTACACACATATTGTATAAAAACTGAACTCATATAGGTGGAATGTAGAATAGTGTACACTAAGTGATAGTGTGTGGGCTGGGCAATACTGGGCAAAGCATATGACCAAATTTTCAGCTAATCAGGATGAGTAAGTTTTGGAATCTGTTGCATAGCATGGTGACTATACTTAATAACAGTGTATAGAGTACTTGACAATTTCTAAGACAGTAGATTTTAAATTTTCTTATCACCTACGCAAAGGTAAGTATTTTAGCTGATAGATATCTTAATAATTTGACTATAGAAATCATTTCACAAGATCAGGGTGTATCAGGACATTGTGTTGCATACAATTACTATGTGTGTGTGTGTGTGTGTGTGTGTGTGTGTGTGTGTATTTGTCAGTAACACCTCAATAAGGAAAAATAAGAAATGATCACATTAATGGAGTTGTACTGAACATTTTCTTTTGCTATTTTACTCATAGTTTAATACATTTGTTCTTGTTCTAATTTCATTAAATGTATCATTATAAGACAATGTAACATCTCTATAGTCTTATCATTCACTTTCATATTATTGATTTATATGGGTCATATTTAGTATGATGTGAAGTGGTGATTGTGTGTCTTTGGTTTTCTGAAGGAACTATTTTGGCAGACTTTGTTCAGAAGTAATTTTCCAGGTTGACTTTGGTTCCACATATGCACAATGTAATTAGGTTTCTGTGTCTGACTTGTTTTGTGAAATATAATGTCCTCCAGTTCTATCCATTTTGCTGAAAATGACAGGATTTCATTCTTCTTTATGGGTGAATAATGCGCCCTTCAGTGAGATTAATCTCTGGAAGGCATAGAGCCAAGTACAAAACAAGATAGGATGCTAGAAGAGATTGCCAGCAGTCATTAAGACTTCCTTGCAAGGGGAATTTTCTCACAAGACAGATTTTCAGAATGGTCTCTTGTTGTGTTTCTCTGTGTTGTCATGATTCTTACTGCCCCAATATTGATACCATGATTACAATTTCATTTCCCAGGTGTGATGCAGCCTGCAGCTTCATGTTTAGCTGGATTCTTCATGGCCTCTCTACTCTTACAGATCACCATTCTCACCCAAGGTAGAGACATCCTCCCCATTTTATTGACTAAATTTGTTCTTTGACAATTTCATACATGCTTACAAGGCATTCTGCATATTCTCCCCACAACCCTCTCTAATTCCCCTTTCACCTTGTCATCTCCTCTTTTCCCAATGACATGTCCTCTCCTCAGAATCATGCATTTTGCTTTGTTTTATAACCCACTGATTCTAATCAGGATTGTTTGTGTGCCCACAAGTTTGGGACTATCTGTTGGGGCATGGTGGACTCAAACAATAGAAATCAATGACTGTCTCTGCCTTAAAATCCACCAGTAGCCAATAGTTCAGTGTTGATGGAGATATAGGACTTACTCATGGGTATGAGTAATTTTCTGAATGATGATGACAGGCTCAGTCTTATGAAGGTCCTTTGCAGGCTACTGAAGCTGCTGTGAGATTGTGTTTACAATGGTTGTATCATTCTTTAAGACAGCATTTTGTAGCAGTTTACTCTATCACCTGGCTCTTACATTTTCTCTGCTTCCTCTTCCCCATTGTTCCCTGACCTTTAACTATCATTTATTGTATCTTGAGCATCCACCAAATCTCTGCATTCACAATACAGTAGCATAGGAAATAAGGCCAACAATAGGCTAATGAGACTTCATATATTAAATAGTTTGTTAGCAAAGGAAATTATCAATAAAATGAAGAAGCAACCTTTAATCCTAAAGGCTGGAAGGCAGAGACAGGTAGATCTCTGTGAGTTAAAGGCCTCCTTGGTGTACATCAAGAGTTCCAGGCCAATCAAGACTACATCATGAGACCCCATCTCATAAACAAAACAAAACAACAAAAAAGGGTATATTTGTAACAACAATTCAAGAAAAAGAGGCCAGAAATTGAAGAGAGAGCAAGGGGTGCATGAGAGAGGTTGGAGGGAGAAGAAATGAAAGAAATTACATGACTATAATGTCATAAATATCAATATTATCTGCTATATGTTTTTAATGAGGAGAGAATTGCATCACTTTCTCCCCTCCAGGTGCTCCTGTGTATCCTGTGTCCAATTCCTCTTATGTCCTTCCCCTAATCTCAAGTTGATAGCTTCTTTTTCTTTAATTATTATTGTTATGCACAAATGTATAAATATAATCTGTTGAGTGTTTTTTTTTGCTATTTGTATGCATATTGTCTCAGGGCTGATCATTCTGCATCAGACAACCAATGAAGGGGCACCTTCTCCCAGCAATCATTAGTTGCTTGTACTTCTTTGTCTGGGGTAGGACCACCCAAAAATTTCCTCCTTCAACATTAATTTGCCTGTTGATATTACCATTGTTCCAGTCTTGTTTACTAGTCATCTCTAGGAGAGACTGTCTCATTCCCACCTGGCATTCTGGCTCTTACAATCTTTCCACCTCCTGCTTCTGCTTTGTTCCCTGAGCTGTAGAATCAGAAACAATAATATAAATGTAGCTTCTGGGTTAGGCTCCCCACAATCTTTTGATCTATACATGTGTCTAGCCACAGTTTCTGGGATGGTCTCCATTTTCTGTAAAGGGGTATTTGTTAGATGAGGGGGTAGTAGCTTCACCTGAGGATATAAATTTTAAAAGATCCAATAGATCCATGTAAAATGTCATCCTTAACATAGCTATGCAATCATGAATTAATATCCCAAATGAAGCTAAAATAGTTTGCATCTTATATATCAATACCTGAGATAATATGCATAGAAATACACATATACACACCAAATGTAAAACAAATATGCACATATATGTGTGTATATGCACATATATGTGTGTATATATACAGAAAGGCATGCAGGGGTATGTATGAAAACACTTATGCATCCAAGTGTATCTTGGAAAGTATCTTATCAATACTTTCCAATGAATTATGTGCATGTTTTGCAAATTACTTTTAAAATATGAGTTTTAAGTAATTTTATATGAATATTTTGCTATTACTTTTACATTTGTGAAGAATTCTGTCCTGTGATCACTCAAAATCACTTTACCTGTGTTCTCCTATATAGATCTACTGAACTATTATGCTGAACCATTAAATAATAATGCAAGATATGTTAAAGAAACATATACCATTAAAATAAGAATGAAAGATTTATTATTATTTCAGGATATTGTACATAAATTCAATACTATAAATTATTACATATGAAACTTCACATATGTAGATATGTGTGTATGAAAATTTTAGTATTGATCTATCATGTCATATGTAACTCTGCATCATCCCTTGTAATTTAATTGAACATTATTGAATTGATTGAGCTTTCTAGAGAGTACTGATACCTCTGTGTGTACCTAGAAAACTTCCTTCTACTTTGATTTGACCCTCACAGGAGCACAATCCACAGCATCCCCTTCTGTAGTACAGTTGCTGCAAAGGCAGATGATAAACTCCCTTCTTGAAGAGCTCCCCCAGCTCCTACAGGCCTCCAAACTGCTCACTGTTTCTTTTCTCTCTTCTTGTACTCATCCTGATATGAGATGGTTTGACCCAACATCATCTTTACCCACTTGGACTGAGAATTGTGATCATCAATCATCGCCTTAAATTATTAAAGGGGATAAAGTAACTAGTTCCTTCCCACAATAAGTAAATGTTATAGAAGCAGATGCATTGAGTATCTCTCTGCACCTAGTTGGTTCCCTGTTTTGAACATCCAGTGAATGCTTATTTTATTGGATTTTTAATTATTTTGGGAAGTAATTTTATAGTTTATCCACTTTTGGAGTTGGTCTTCCACAAGGAAGTTGTTTCAGTTTTCACATAATTCTTCATTACCACATCACTTAGAGTTTTCACAGCAAGAGCTCTAAATGTATTAATATATTATTTTTAAAAATTTGTTTTAAAAACTATGTTTATTTGCTATTTGCATAGTAGTTTAACCTTCTAAAGAACTTGTTTCAGTGTCTATGCTCAAAATATGGTGGTGTAAATGCCAAAGTAGCTAGTATAGAGATGGGAATACCTAGTTAAATTTGTTTTTTTCTTGAATTTATTGATATCTTCTAGTCTGTGGCTTTCTCTTTTTGCCCATAATGATGTACAGGAATTACTAAATTTCATGAAATCTGATTTATCAGTTTTTTCTGATTGTGTTTTTGTCTCTTTCTAGCTTGTGTTTACATAGAAGTATTGCTTTTGCCCTAATTGTGGCTACCCACACTTGGGACACAGGTAGCATAATATTGAGAATGAGCACTTCCACAAACTTCTCATCTCTTGAATCCACACTACCAATCATAATATCACCTTTCTCTTCTTCCTAGGTATGAGCTTGGATATACAGATTAACATTCAGGTTCCAGATGCAGAAGGGGTACTGGTGGAGTGTACTTCAGGAAGTTTGATCCCACCTGCTGAGATGACATGGAAAGACAGCAAGGGGAATGTAATTCCACACTTACCAAAATTTGACTCTCAGGATGGATTATTGTACTTGAAGAGCAGCATTCTTCTAAAGAACAGAACACATGGTCCAATTACTTGTTCCATTTACAATGTAACTACTAATCAAGAGAAAAAGAGAAGCATTGTCCTCTCAGGTAAGTTCTTATGACTTGGTTCTATCAAAGATGAATTGTTTTATTCAAGGATTCAAATTAAGAGAATTGAATGAAATACTAACTGCAAGGTTATGTTACAAGCTATAAACTGGTGTAGAGCTGCCCTATTTGAGTTTCTGGAAATCAGAAAAATACTGATTGTTATGGGGAATATTTTAAAGAAGGTTTTGAGGCTGGAGAGAAGCCTCAGAGGTTAGAGTGCTTGTTCTCCTTGAGGGCTTGTTTGGGTCCTATCACCCATACTGGATGGTTCATAACCACCTGTAACTCCAGCTCTATGGGATCCAGTGCCCTTTTCTGGACACCACATTTTCCTGCAGGCATGTACACATGCACACTCACAGACATCCACTCTCACTCATACATAGAAAATAAGTCTTAAAGGAGATACTGAAATAATTTGAAAATGAGCTCCCATTCTGGTTGTATGTTAAGAATTCAAAACCTATATGACTTTCACATAAATTTCTAGATTTCTATTTCTAGATTTGTGCCCTTGAATATTATTTCTCCTTTAAAATTATTGTTTTGTCTCCTCTGGAAAATAGCATATATAACTTCTGAGGTAAAAGGAAGATCAGAATCTTTGTGTATGTGCCTTTGTAGATAATAGGAGTCAAGACAACAGGGGAAAGGACATAGTCTAAATACAAAAATAAAGCACCAGAAAGCATGAAAGAGATGATGGGGGGATGAAAGGCACAGGAACAAGAAGATTACACAGAGAGAACCAGGAAACAGCCTCCAGCCCCATCCCAGATTCTGGAAAGAGAAGTAAAGATAAAGATTCAACCACAATCAAGCCTGACAGCCTTAAGACAGTCTGGTGAATATGCCTGTATGTTCTCATGAGTCCAATTGCAGGGGATTTGATGTGATAGTGACACCTCTTGCATGATAAGACAATATTGGTGAAAAAAATCCTCTGTGTCTCAGAGCAATGTACATGGACTCTGAGCTAGCAGTTCTACCCTTCCTGTGTTACCCTCCATGGCGTTTGCCTGATCAGTGACCCAGAAACCAAGGAGCAAGGCAACCTTGGAATAAACCATCTGAAATCATAAGCCAAAATAAGGCATTCATCCTTTAAACTTTTTTAAAAGACATTTGTTATAGTAATAAAAGTGTCTAATGCAACCTGTAAGTAGAGAGGCAGGATTATAAAATTTAATTATCCATACAAGAGTGCTGTTGAAGAAGGAAATGTGTGCCTAAAGGCTGCACTTCATTCTGTTCTTTGTACTATAGATGTCGATGAAGTCTATTAGTTAATAAAACTGGACTCAGAGGAAGAACAAGATTTGGAAGTTATTAGTCCCATAATAGGACAGAATTGGATGAAAGAAGGATCATGATATTTTACCTTGTTAGCAAGGGAAGCAAGATGGATAAGCAGTTAGAAAACCTTTGGACAACTGTCTTTAATCCCAGCACTTGGGAGGCAGAGGCAGGCTGATCTCTGTGAGTTTGAGGCCAGCTTGATCTACAAAGTGAGTTCCAGGAAAGGCTCCAAAACTACACAGAGAAACACCGTCTCAAAAAAAAATAAAGATAGAAAAAAAGAAAACCTTTGGACATTAATTCCGTTCTTGAGACTCATATGGTCGAAGGAAGAAGAAACTGATACTAAAACTGGGGCCAAACTCTGTGCCAAGGAACCACTTAAAACATCAAAATTAATAGAGAAAAACATTGGGAAAAGAGGCAAAGAGACCCAGTGATTCCTCAAGTCAATCTTCGGGAACCTAAAGTGAGATTACAGTTTTAGTTGATAGCCAAAGATATGTTCATTCAGTTTTGGTGAGTCTCTTTTGTGTGAGGGTTCCTGGTATGCAATTTGCAACCTTCAAAACAAATAGCATGCAGAGTGGACCACGTACAGTTTTTAGAATTTAATATGAGCTACTGTGCACAAAATTTCCAGTTGTCCAATTTCTTCCGTGCTAATAAAACCCTGCAAGTAAGAGTAGACCCTTCTGGCTAAAACTAATGCCCAGGTAAAAGCTAAGAAGTCCTGGTCAAGGTGTTGTAGCCCACTACCACAACTGACCCATCATTGTTTGGGTTTCAGTTTTATCCTACAAGGGAGTCTGACAAGTTGCTAGATCTGTGTGAAATATCTATGTAGAGGAGACAAGTTTCCTCTTGTACTGGAACCATTTCCTACTCCCTGTATGAAATTCCAGAAGAAATTCTCATTTCTTTGGGGGCACATTGTTTCAACAGTCTGAGAGTCAGACTGAGAGACACAAATAATGTCTCCAAAAAGTAAGAATATTTGGCAGAAAAAATTGATTAATTGTCATACCCATTTGTGCATCCTGTTAATTGCAATAGAAACCAGCAGGGCATGATTTTCCATAGGTATAATAGTTACATGAATGTTATGGGAAACCAACCTCTTTCTAATTTGATTTAAAGTTTGCTCCACAGGAAGAAATATGTACCTGGTACTTGTAAGTCATAAGGGCCCCAGAATTGAAACTACTATTATTTTTCTAAAAGGACACAGTATCAAACTGCTTTTTGAATTGGAATCTCTCTACTCAGAGATTATTGCAGCTTTAAGATCATTTCGGGGAAGTTTTTGTGCATTGGATATTGGTTAACACAGGAACTCACAATTGGTCAAAATGTAAAGAATAGGTGTTTGTGGAGTGCTCAAGCACAAATGGTACATCCAAGTCAAATAGTATTACTCAAATATTTTGGGATTGATGGACATAAACAGTGCACTGGAATCTGACCTAGACAGGGAGAACAGCGTGAACCTAGCACTCTGCATGCTGGCCCTGGTACTCTCAGGCCCTGCTCAAGTAACCCACTCTGCAGAGAAGGGGCTGCAGAAAACACGCAATCCACCACACTACGTCTCGGGGATTTCTCTCCCTCCCTCCTTTCCAGCAGTAAACCACACGTGGAGGGAAGATAGGTCCAGACGCTGAGAAATCAGCAGTCCTCAGTTCCTATTCTTGAATGGAGCTCTGACCATCATGATACTCAATTCAGAATTTCCTTCTGCCTCAGTGTTTCCATATTTGACCTTCCTTCTCTTCACAGCTGCCTCAGTGGCCCTCTTCCTTCCAGGCACTGTGGCAAGGGTCCCCAGACTCCCTGAGTATTTAATCATCCTTCTCTTTAGGTACCTAGATTATCTCAGTTTCAAATAATAACTAACTCACAAGATGGCCAAGAAAGAGAAGTTGGAGGTGGGACAGGGGCAAGATATATTCTTCAAAAGCATGTCCCTTACTACCTACTTTATCTGCTCAGCCCCATTGACTAATATTTTTGTTGTTTTCAAAAAAATCCCATCAAATTATGAGTCCATCAGTGGATTAATCCCCTGACAAATGATACAGACAATTCTCAGTGAATGGATCTGCCAACTAGGGACTAAGCCTGTAATGTGAATCTTTTCACTGGAAATGTATATCCAATTCATAACACCAAGTGCTTCTGTTCTCTTTCAGATGTCCTCTTCAAACCAGAGTATATGTCATTGATGTCAAACAGACCTTCATGTCCTCCTGTAATATATTTAAGCATTATACTTGTTCTTCATTGTCTCAGAGGAATGCTTGTTTTTTGTTGTCTCAGATGGAGAAAAAAAATTGCAAATGGTAAAGAGTTCTGAAACCATTTCTTTTTGAAACCCAATACTCAGATGTGATGCATACAAAATTATTTACCCCAGAACTTTAGTGCATCCCAATACTCTTTGTCAAAGGAGGTTTCAAAATCTTCAGAGATCCTCAGGCTAAGCTGCCACCCTTCCTCCTTGTGTGGTTCTTCAGGGCTAGCATGCAGCTATCATCACAATTCCTCTCAAGGTCTCAGGATTCCTTCAGAGGCATCATTGATGATTTCCTTTCACTTTTGGTGTTTGTGGAATCGGAATCGGAATAGACCTTTTCTCTTCCACAAGTCCTTTCAGATTTTAGAGATATTGCTGAAAACTGTCAGGCACCAGATTGGAGAAAGAGATGAGTGACTGGAGCTCAGGCCTGGATAGCCCTGCTGTCTAGGCCCTAGGACCTAGGCACATTCCTGACACTCCCCCACACATCACACCTACAGCAGCCTGTCAGCAGCATTCTCCCCTTCCAATCACCCCCACACCCCATACCCCCGGGCATCAGCAACCCCTGGAGGCACTGGCTCCACCCTCACCAATTGAAGGAAGAGCCACTCAGGAACACAGGCTCCACCTGCAAATCCTACAACCTTTAGGCACTTAAGCATTTAGGCAAGGCTGTAGTTAACAGGGTTCCACAGCATCCAAGTCATATTTTCAGGCTGCACAGTCACAAGAAAAGTGAGAAGATATTTATTATTTGATTTTGTTTTTAAGCCTACTCTGTCTTCATCCTAAATGACCATAAATCTTAGCTTCACCCAATCTTAAATTCTATCTTCACTAAAAATTCCCAACTGTAATCCTAACCCTAACCCTAAAAATCTTGCTTATGAAGCTTTAGCCCTGACATTGGTTAAATGAACAAATGGATATAGCACTGAGACCTTCAAGACACTACTTATATTCAGTATTTCTCTTGTTATTTCAATGCATTCTCAAAGTCCTAGCCACCTAAATCTTCTTACTGACTCTTTTTCAGGTTCTAATAAAATGAGGCTTTGCTATGAGCTTATCTGGGAGTGTATACCATTAGTTTTGTATATTGGCTTCCTCCCTCTCTATTTGA
Organism: Peromyscus aztecus; assembly: GCA_902168405.1. Lineage (NCBI taxonomy): Eukaryota > Metazoa > Chordata > Mammalia > Rodentia > Cricetidae > Peromyscus > Peromyscus aztecus. Next base: position 38,551 of record CABHPQ010151912.1, read on the forward strand.
ATTTCAGGAGCAGAGGTGAGTGGAACTAGACTGGGATCTGTCATTTCACCTTGCCTTTGCCCAGTGCCTTCTCATCTTTTCAGACAAAGCTGAGTAGTAGTCTTTGTTGCAAAAGTAGCAGGCAGAGTTTCAGTGACATCTCAGTGGCTTCACATGCTGTCCTTAGAAGTATAATTTTCTCAAATTTTAGGATTCTATCATGGCTGCTTATATTTTCATACACACAGTTACTGCTGCTTGTATAGCAATGAAAAGATTTATTTCTCCAAGTCCAGCCTCCACTCAGTCCCGCATGCACAGGCATTCTTTTACAAAGCACATTTTTAATGTTACCTACCTATCATTTACACTCAGCCAACAATTCATAAATAGTTAAAACAAACTTTTGGTTTTTTTATCAGAGATTCCATCTGATAATTAATGGGAAAAAAGTACATTTTTTTTTGTTTCATGTTCCTTTTCTGAGACTGCTGAAAGCTAATGTTTGATCCTCTTTGGTTTGTATTTACAAGGTATTTGAAAGTATGGACATATTGCAACATACACTGTATATAGGATAGTATCTGAGAATTTAGAAAAGCTTTTCATTTCATTGTGGATATTGGGGAAAAGTATTTTATAAAAAAAAACCATTAAAGTAAGCTGAAAGAATTAATTACTATAAGGGATTTGCACTCATCCATAAGACTAAATTAAATCAGACATCAGATATAGATATACCTCTTCTGATTTAACATTTATTTCAGAAAGGCTGTCAATAAAACTCATTCCATCTATTTCACTAAAAATCATAAAAATAAGCCTCAAATCCTAAGCAAATTAACTCAAATGAAATTTCTCAAAGAGTCAATGAAAAAATAACAAAAGTGTATAAAGATATGGAAGGTATAATTAACTTCTAGTATTATAGTGTTGTGTGATATTTTGTTTGTGTTCTGACAAATAAAGCTTGCTTGGAGTCAGAGGGTGGAGTTAGCTACTAGTTAACTATAGAGGTTTGGAGGACTGTAGAGAGAGGTACAGGAAGTGGTAAATTGGGGCTGAGACAGGATCTCGGCCCTTTTGGTCAGAGGAGCAGAAGAGGTAGGAAGTCATTGATAGCTGCTCCCCTGCTTCTCTGATCTGTCAGGTTTTTACCCTATTATGTCATGCCTGGTTTTTAATTGATAAGACAATTAGATTTACCTATCACTATGAAATACACTGAATGTCCTAAACCAGTATTTCTGATTACAATACATCGTCCTATCCATGTAGCTAGAGTTTTCCTGCCTGGCCCACAGTCAGGACAAATCTCTTTCACCTGCCAGTCCCACAGCTGCTCAGACCCAACCAAGTAAACACAGAGACTTATATTGCTTACAAACTGTATGGCCGTGGCAGGCTTCTTGCTAACTGTCCTTATATCTTATATCAATCCATTTCTATAAATCTATACCTTGCCACATGGCTCGTGGCTTAACGGCATCTTTACAAGCTGCTTGTCCTGGTGGCGGCTGGCAGGCAGCGACTCCTTCTGCCTTCCTGTTCTTTTAATTCTCTCTGTTAGTCCCGCCCATACCTCCTGCCTAGCCACTGGCCAATCAGTATTTTATTAACAACACATTTGCCATACAGAACATCCCACAGCACTTCCCCCATTTTTTTTTTCAAAAAGGAAGGTTTTAACCTTAACAAAGTAAATTACATATAATTTGGGAATTTGGGCGTAGTTTCTCTTACTGCTTCCTGCTGGAGGGGGGCGCTGTATCTTGTGGGGACACAAAGAAAATTTTAGGATCATGGAGTAGTCCGTGAGAGTGTATCTTCTGAGTCAGTTGCCTTGAAACGGTTCTGAAGGTTGGATCATCTGAGCCATGGTGTCATCGGAGACCTTTCAGGTGGTCTTGGCTGGTCAAACCTGATGTATCTTAATCTGGAACAAATCCATAGCCTCTGGCTTTCTGTGGGAACAAAAGCAGAGTCTCCTTTCCAAAGCAACACATCCTTACATCCAAGTTTTGAAGTTAAGGTATCTTTAAAATATACATATTGGTTTAACTCAGCTTCCTTTACAATCAAATATCTCTCTGCAGTTAAGAATCCCAAAG
>CABHPQ010151913.1:2706-15206 GCA_902168405.1 Peromyscus aztecus
AAAGAAAGAAAGAAAGAAGAGAACAGGGGCTCTTTCCTGACCCTGCACTCAAGCAACAAGCCAAGTATTGGAGCAGGAGTGTGACTCTTGTCTTCTCTCCTCAGACAAGTCATCGAGGCCTCCCTGCTCTTGACTATCAGGAGGCAAAGGAGCAAAAAACTGGCTTCTCAAAAAGAACAGACTCTACAAAGTATAGTGCTTCTGTCCCTTCTGTAAGAGCCAGAGAACACGCCTTCGGTCAGAGCTAATGCAAGATACTTGTAGTGAGATGTGTCCTAGAGACCCAGGACAGGGAGGTTGAGGCTTGAGGTAGGAACTGGATTGAAATCCCGTGCTAGTAGAACAGAGAAATACGCATGCTTTCCCTGCCGCCCTGTTGGGTACTAGAACTTGTGGCTTCTCGGTAATTGCTATTCCTCATGTTTTCTGTTTTACTTTTTCTTCCCTTATTAATATTTTTAAACTTCATTTTATTTATTTCTCTCATGTATATGTAGACAATGCAGGCCTGTACGTACCACAGCACACACGTGACAGCAGAGACCCAGTCTGTAGAGTCGGTTCTCTCCTCCACCAGACTGGTATGACAGGTGCCTCCGTCTGGTAAACTATCTCCTCAGCCCCATTAATATCATTTGTTGTGTTCAAAGTAAAGTGTGTTCCATGGAATAAAGAGGAAACTACAGAAACATCCAGCAGTTCATTGAGCATACTGTGGAAGTCCTGGTCACAACTCTGGTCCTTTCTCTCCCTCTCTCCCTGGATGTGCGCCCCTTTGCCTCCGCTCCCATCGACACACACAGATATGAGTGCTTTCTCTCAATGGAAATGGGACCAAACCATAACCACTTGATTTATTGGTGGTTCTCACTTCTCTTTGTCCTCTCTCCCCAGGGATCCGGTGTGATTAAAGCTGGTTTTGCTGGTGATCAGATCCCCAAATACTGCTTTCCAAACTAGTAAGTCATTCTGAGGCTTGATTGTGACTGTGGGGATCTTGTCAACTTTGTCCTGTGGCCAGCCCTGCCTCATTGAAGAGGAAGAATTCTCTCTCAAGTTAGCCTTGGTATCCAAGACAGTAAACAAAGGATGTGAACCAGAATTTGTTACTCCCTGGCATATTTTGAGAGGCACAGCAAAAGGCCTCTATTTTTTTTTTATGTGTGTGTGTGTATGTATGTGTGTGTGCTGGGGAGCTTGTGAGTATGAGTGTGTGTGAATTGGAGGAAGTAGGTACTACAGCATGTGTGTGCTGTCAGAACACAACATTGTGGAGTCAGTTTCTTCCTCCCACCTTTATGTGGTCCCAGGGATCACACTCAGGCCTCCCACTTGCACATCAAGAGCCATCTTGCTGGCCCTCTTTTTAAAATCTGATCCTAAGTCTGGGTGTGGTGACTCATGCCTTTAAGTCCAGCACTTGGGAGGCCAACCAGGTCTACATAGTGAGTTCCAGAACAATCAGGACTACAGAGAGACCCTGTCTCAAAAAACAAACGAACAACTCCCCCCCCCCCCCCCCCCCCAAAAAAACCCTCTGATTCTATCTAATGCCATAAATTTTATCCTTGGTGACTTAGAGAGCCACAGAGCCCTCCAATTTTTTATTTAATTAATTAATTTTGGTTTTTCAAGGTAGGGTTTCTCTGTTTAACAGCCCTGGCTATCTTGGAACTAGCTCTGTAGACCAGGCTGGCCTCGAACTCACAGAGATCCTCTTGCCTCTGCCTCCTGAGTGCTGAGATTAAAAGCATGCGCCACCATTGCCCATTTCTAAAAGCTCCATCTATATACACATTGGGAAAATACAAGAACCAGAGATATTATTTATAAAACAATGTAATAAAAGTAGATAATATGAAAGTAACTTCAAACAGTACAAGTTCTTTCCATAAAACACAGAAGAGTGTAAGAAAGAGAATGGAGGTTAACTGAGCCCTCCCTCCCTCCTCAGAGATGGAATGGGAGTCCATTACATTGGTGCATCTGGACTGTGTCCTTCCTGGTCTGTCCTGATGAGAAATGTTCCTTTGTACTCTCTCTTCTAGTGTTGGCAGACCCAAACATGTTCGTGTCATGGCAGGAGCCCTTGAAGGTGACATCTTCATTGGCCCCAAAGCTGAGGTAATCCCCAGTGCAGCAGGACCCTGGGACTTTACTGTCCTTCCGCACCCTGTCACTGGCCGACCAGTGTTAGATCGGTTGGCTTGGTTATATTTTTGGCAAGAGGGATTCAAAGGGGAGATCCAGTCTGGCCTGCCCTAGGTATGAGTTAATTACCCTAGCTTTGGCAGAACCCCCAGACAGGCTCTAGGAAGCATAACTACAGAGTCATTGCTGCCAGTTTTGGTTCCAAGTGCCGAGGTGGGTGTCACAGGGCCCCTGGGGGCCATGGCAATGCGAAAACCTTGTGCTTTGCAGCCGCTAAGAGACTCCAGGCAGCTTGCAGCACACAGTCTCCAGTGTAGAGAATGAGTGCCTGCCCTCGGGGTGGATGAGGACCGCAGGCTGGAACCCGAGGAAGCGGAGGCTCCTTTGGAGGGATTCTGCCTGTACAGCTGAGGCCTGCGAGGGCAGGGTGACAGGTGGAGCCCGACCGCTGCTACAGATTGTGCCTTCTGCTTGCAGGAGCACCGAGGGCTGCTGTCCATCCGCTACCCCATGGAACACGGCATCGTCAAGGACTGGAATGACATGGAGCGGATCTGGCAATATGTCTACTCTAAGGACCAGCTGCAGACTTTCTCAGAGGAGGTGAGGGGCCTATGTGCAGGACCCTCCTGTGCAGGATGCCAGGCTGGGTGAAGCTACACTCCAGACGATGAGGCTGAGAATGGCATGATTACTGCCAAGGGTTTGAGTCTAAATACATGTCAGCACTAGGGCGGACACTTTGTAGATAGATTCTAATTGTATCTTCCTGTCATTCCATTCATATATTAGACTGAGCCGGTGCTGATAGTGCACACCTTTCTTCCCAGCCCTCAGGAGGCAGAGGCAGTTCTAACTTATAAATTAGGACTGAAGATAGCTGTAGCAGCTTATGCTTGTAATGCTAGCCCCTGGAAGGTGGTGCCAGGATGGAGGGACATTTGAGACCAGTCCAGGGCTGTGTAGCAAGACTTTTTTTTTGGAGGTGGGGCTATTTCAAGAGAGGGTTTCTCTGTGTAGCCCTGGCTGTCCTAGAAATAGCTCTGTAAACCAGGCTGGCCTCAAATTCACAGAGATCCACCTGCATAGGATTAAAGGCACCTGCCACCATGGCCCATTTAAATGTTCAATATGTGCTGGAAAGACGACTCAGCAGTTAAGAGTGAGCTTGCTCCAGTTTTTGTTTTGTGAGACAGTTTCTCTGTGTAGCCCTGGCTGTCCTGAAACTCCCTCCGTAGATCAGTCTGTCCTCAGACTGACAGAGATCTGCCTGCCTCTGCCTCCTGAGTGCTGGGATTAAAAGTGTGTGCTGCCCCCAACTGACTGTAGCAAGACTCTTCTCTCAAAAAACGAAAATGGGGGCTGAAGAGATCCAGAAGTCCTGAGTTCAATTCCCAAAAACCACATGGTGACTCACAGCCATCTGTGGTGGGATCTGATGCTCTCTTCTGGCGTGCAGGCATACATGCAGATAAAGCACTCAAGCATAAAGTAAGAATTCTAAAAGCAAAACAAACAAACAAAAGCATTGCAGAGGACCTAGGTTCAATTCCCAGCACCCACGTGGCAACTCACAACCACCTTAACTCCAACTTCAGGCAGATCCGATGCCACCTTCGGGCATCTGAGGGCACCTGCACATGTGTGCCTACACACATACACATAAATAAACATAAAAACAAAAGATCTAGGGAGAATTATCTCTCTTTTACAAACAAGAAAATAGAAAAGAAGACTGGGCATGGTGGTATATAACTGTAATACCAGCACATGGGAGGTAGAGACAGGAGGATAGGAATTCAAGGTCATCCTCAGCTACACAGCCTCTGTGAGGCCAACCTGGGCTACATGTCTCGAAAAAATAAAAAACAAACAAAATAATTAGGGCAGCAAGATGGCTCAGTAGGAGAGAACTGACGTTACAAGGTGGCCCTTGACCTTCACATATGTACATACACAAAATAAATGTAGAAAAATAAAAATTAAAAGGAAAGGAAATCAGAAAATCCAAGTGGTATTTCCAAAATCACTTAATGAATAAAGGAGTCGAACCGGGATTCAAACCCACATCTTTCAGAGCCCATACTCATTAACTTCCAAAGAAGTGCATCTCAGAGATAGAAGGGGAGAGAGTGTCAGTTTTCAGGGACAGGAAATGTTCAGGCTTTTTAAATGTTCAATATGTGCTGGAAAGACAGCTCAGCAGTTGAGAGTGAGCTTGCTCTTCCAGAGGACCTGAGCTCTGTTTCCAGCACCCATGTGGAATGGTCCGTAACCGCCTGTAAATCCAGCTCCAAGGGGATCTGATACAGGGGTACCTGCACTTACATGCACATACATACATAAACATAGTTTAAAATAATTAAAATGTAAATAGGCATGGTTGCACACTTTTTTTTAAAAGATTTATTTATTTTATGTATATGAGTCCTCTATCTGCATGTACACCTGCATGCCAGAAGAGGGCATCAGATCCCACTATAGATGATGGTGAGCCACCATGTGGTTGCTGGGTCTTGAACTCAGTACCTCCAGAAGAGCAGCCAGTGCTCTTAACTGCTGAGCCATCTCTCCAGCCCCCAGGAGGCACACTCCATTAATCCCAGCACTTGGGAAGCAGAAACAGGTGGATCTCTTGAGTCTGAGGCTAGCCTGGTTAACATATGTTCTAAGCCAGCCAGAGCTATATATATCTTTTTAAAAAATAATAAAAGTAAGGGCTTGGAGAGATGACTCTGCGGTAAGAGCACTGGCTGCTCTTACAGAGGACCCAGGTTCAATTCTCAGCACCCTCACGGCAGCTCACAACTGTCTGTCACTCCAGTTCCAAGGAATCGGACACCCTCACACAGACAGACATGCAAGCAAAACACCAGTGAACATAAAATAAAAATAAATTATAAATAACAGATAAGAAAATAAAAGAGCTGGAAATGTAGCTCTGTGGAAGAGTGCTTGTCTAGCATGAGAAACAGTCTCCAGTACCACAAAAACAAAGTCTTAACAAAAATCAATATTAAATTTTAATTCTCTATTTTGAAATATATTTACAGTATCATAGTCTAGAGTTTAACAAAATCTTCTTGACAAGTAGGCAATACACAGCAGATCCAGGGACCTAGAGATGAGTTTTGGAAGACAAGGAGGTGGACTCGGAGGGTAAGGACAGAATGGGACTTTAGGACGTGAATTTGGAGAGTAAAGATACAGACTTGGGCATGGCATGTGACAATCTCAGCTTGCCTCTTCTCTGAGGGGGCTGACAGAGGCCGCCCAGACTAGCAGACTTTTGAGGCAGGGTCATGAGGGTGTACAGCCGCCTCACGCCGCCTGCCTCCTGGGCCTCTTTCCGCAGCACCCTGTGCTCCTGACCGAGGCTCCTCTAAACCCTCGCAAGAACCGAGAGCGGGCTGCAGAAGTTTTCTTCGAGACCTTCAATGTGCCGGCTCTCTTCATCTCCATGCAAGCTGTGCTTAGCCTGTGAGTAGTGGCTGCCTGGCTAGTGTGGCCTCACAGGGTAACCCCAGCCTCCGCAGGCCCTCTCTCTCCCCAGTGAGGAAGAGCGAAGAGTGAGAAAAAGAAACTTACTGAAATTAGACAGTCGGGCTCCTCAGAAAACCGAAAGCAAAGGTGTGGCTGGGACCGAGACGGTCCCAGTGTAGTAATCTCAGGTTTGGGGTCCAAGTCCATGACCAGATGCTGCTCAGTGTACCCCAGTATTGGCTCTGTGTGGACTGTGTCAGGTGCTCTGCTCTGCTGCTGGTGCATCTGTGTAACAAGTATTTTTCTGTCCCGCCAGCCAGCTCTCAAACAGTGACACGGAGACTTCTTACTAATTATGAAAGCTCAGTCATAGCTTAGGCTTGTTCCTTGCCAGCTCTTCTAACTTAAATTAACCCATTTATATTAATCTACGTTCTATCACATGGCCTTACCTCTCTTCCATCTTGCACCTCCTGTTTCCTCTCCACGTCTCCTGGTGTCTCTTGTGCACCTAGATTCCTCCTCCTCTTCCTTTCTCTCCCCGGAAATCCCGCCTATACCTTCTGCCTAGCTATTGGCTGTTCAGCTTTTTATTACACCAATCACAGCAATACATTTTTACACAGCGTACAAATATCCCACAACGTATCCGGACAGTACCACCCTGCCGTGCTCCCCACCCTGCCATGCCTCCCCAACCCCCAATCCCCCCATGCCTATATCTTGTCTGCTGCTGAGGTGATACCCTATGACCTACACAGAAAATTTATTTGACCCCATTAAGGAATCATGAGCCAGCATTTGCAGGCCAAGAGATTTCCTGGGCTGAGCATGAGACTTAATGGTAGAGCACTTGCTTAGCATATACAAAGGTCTAGGGTTTGATCCCAGCACCTCCAAAACAAAAGTAAATTGAAGGATTTCATATCCAAATCTAAATTTGTGACCTCTGAACAAATGGGAAGTTCTCCTATTTTGGGGCCTGTATTTCCATAGGACAAAATTCAGCCTCAGCTGGCCACAGCTGCCGTAGCACGCAGGGTATGCTAGCAGACTCCTGTTGACCTCTGAACACTGAGGCTGCGCAGGGGTTCGCCCCACCCTGAGTCTCTTACCTTTGTCATTTGGAGATAGGAAACTATAGGCAGACCCCAGGGGCAGCATGGGGAAGCCCTAGCTCTCCAGGAACGTGAAGAGCAGTTGTGTTTTCCTTCACTCATTTCCCCCCCCCCCTTGGGGGTCTCTCCAGGGTAGTTAAAGGGCCGCCGTACTCTCCGACAGGAAGGCCTGTTCTTCAGGATGCTGGAGACACTTGGCTCCCCACTCAAGGTTTCCCTAGTACTCCATCACCAGAAGGGCCCAGGACTCTGAGTTGTGACAAGTGGGTTTCTTCCCCGAGGAGTGTGGCACTCGGTGATAGTCCCCTTTGTCTCAGTTATGCCACAGGCCGGACCACGGGCGTGGTGCTGGATTCTGGGGATGGTGTCACCCATGCAGTCCCGATTTATGAAGGCTTTGCCATGCCTCACTCTATCATGCGCGTCGACATTGCTGGCCGAGATGTCTCCCGCTTCCTTCGCCTCTACCTACGTAAGGAGGGCTATGATTTCCACTCCTCCTCCGAGTTTGAGATTGTCAAGGCCATAAAGGAAGTGAGTGCTGTCCTGTGGGCCGAGGGGTGGGATGGGGAGCAGTGACCCCCTAAGAAGGAAGAGGGTTGATGCTCCATGGGTCCTGGGTCAGGCTCTCTTCTCTCCTGGCACTGTGTGTGCCTCTCTCCTTCACCTTCCTGAGTGCTGCCATCTTGTGGGAAAGGAGCCATTTCCAGCCCCTAAGCTGGGCCTCTGCACAAGTGCTCATTACTACAAATTGTGCAGGTTCACATCCTTGGAGAAGTTGAAATGTTTTTTTCTTCTTAAGTGTATCAATCCCCCCTGACATGCGTGGTTCTGGGGAAACCTCTGAGCTGCTCATGGGAAACCAGAACCATGTCAGAGGTAGAAGGAGAAGGATGTCTGAGCCTGGCTAAATTTGGATAGTCTCAGACCCAGGAGCTACAGAGCCAAGTGCCCAGGTTTGCCTACCAGAAAGTAGGACAAGAACTCAGGACAGCGTGACAGACCTCTGCCTGGGCTCCTGGGCAAGCACTTCGGCAGTCACCGCCGACAGGCAGCTCTCCGACAGCGTGTCACTTCTGTAGGACTTGGCCTAGGAGGACACTAGGTTTCCTGCCATCCTGACTGTTGCACTTGATCCTGCAGAGAGCCTGCTACCTGTCCATAAACCCTCAGAAGGATGAGACGCTAGAGACCGAGAAGGCACAGTACTACCTGCCCGACGGCAGCACCATTGAGGTAGTGCCCACATCCTCCCTTGTTCCTCACCCCACCACTAAGCTTGGACTAAAGTGGAATGCCCTGTGAGGCCCTGAGCAGCAGGACTTCCTGTAGCGAAGGGAAGGGGCTCAGAAGGACTTCCCAAGGTCTGACGTAAGGAAGTGGGTACAGCAAAGTCGCTGCTCCCCGGAACTCCCACCGATGAGATGTTTCCAAGAGTGTTATTGCCAGAGATCTCTTAGCCAGAGATGCCAGAGCCATTGGTACCATGTTTCCCCTCCCTGGTTTCCCGAAGCTCCATTGGTTCCCAGGAGCCTTGTCTTTGCTCCTTGAGGTCCTTGACGTAGAAGATTGGTCTTCAACCTGGGCTTCGCATACACCTGGTTCCTAAGAGACAGGCAGAAAGACCCCTCCCCTTCCCAGTTCCCAGAGACCTCAGTCGCAGCCCAACCTCTAAAGCCGGCTCTTTACCCTCCAGATCGGCCCTTCCAGGTTCCGTGCCCCTGAGCTGCTGTTCAGGCCAGACTTGATTGGGGAGGAGAGTGAGGGCATCCATGAGGTCCTGGTGTTTGCCATCCAGAAGTCTGACATGGACTTACGGCGTACACTCTTTTCCAACATCGTCCTCTCAGGAGGTTCTACTCTGTTCAAAGGTTGGTCTTTGCTCATGGGACCCTTGTTGAAGATCCTATCCTGCAGGGGTTGGAGGCCCAGAGAATTGATTTGGGGGGGGTCTCTTTTTTTCTGCCCACTTAGGTTTCGGTGACAGGCTACTGAGCGAAGTAAAGAAACTGGCCCCCAAAGACGTGAAGATCAGGGTAGGAGCGTACTGGAGGTCGGGCTGGGTAGAATTGGGCTCCAAGGACTGAGGCACACGGTGTGTCCCCTTCCGGGTCTCTCCAAGCTCTTCAGGCAGCCACAGCAGTGTAGGTAGCGTCGGGCTCCTAGCACATAGAAGGACCCCAGGGTATACATCTGCCCCCAAGAGGGCCCACGCCCACGCCCACTGTCTGTGGCCCAGCAGCTAGATGCGTACACACGGAATCCTAGCACTGTGGAGGCTGAGGCAGGAGGACTGCCAAAAGATCAAGGCTAGCCTGGGCTACATAGAGAGACCCTAAGAACAGTCGAGTGCCGATACCTGAATGTGCTAGAGTGCTTAGCTGGGACCCCACTGTGGTCCCTCAGGAACACTAAATTGACAGTTGGACGTTACCGTTGCCACGGCCCTCTCGTCCCTCGAGGCAGAACCCCTGTAGTGCAGTTTGCCTTGTGAGTGGTGCTGAAGGGAGTCGCTTGATGTGGAGAGGAAACTGAGCAAAGGCTCTGATTCCTGCCACAGGCATAGCTCCTGCTTAGTGTCAGGCGGACCACAGCTCCTGCAAGAAGCCACAGGTTCAGCAAGGCACCTTGTGGCCTGCATGGATGCATGCAGCCTGGCATGCATCCACTGTTCTTGTCGGTGAGGCAGTGAAAGAAAGGTTGGCAGGCGGGGTGGGCAGATGATTCAGTGGATAAAGCTCTTGCTGTCCAAGCATTAGGACCAGAGTTCAGTCCCCGGGATTCACGTAAAAGCCAGGTATGCATGGCGGCCACTTGCAATTGCAGCTTTTGGGAGGTTAAGACAAGGTCCCTAAGGACAAGCTGTCTAGGTAGACTAGCCAGAACTGGCAAGCTCCAGGTTCAGCAAGAGCCTCTTGCTTCAGTAGTTAGAGCGATCGAGGAAGACACCAGATGTCAACATTGGGCCTCTGCGCGCTCACGCGTGCGCACACCCATGCTCTCATATACCTGGGAACACACACACATGCAAAAGAGGAATAGTAGGTCGGGTGTCTTAGATCCCTCTTTCCATCCCCCTCTGCAGATATCTGCACCCCAGGAGAGACTGTATTCCACGTGGATTGGGTGAGTAGCCCATGAAATAAGTATAGAATGGGAAGTGAGGGCGCGGACCATTCCACCAGCCTACCCTGTCCCTTAAGGATGGACCCTGAGGGACTGGCTGGCTGCACAGTTTGACTCACAGTGCTCCTTTGGGCTTTCCCCACTCCAGAGGCTCTATCCTTGCTTCCCTGGACACCTTTAAGAAGATGTGGGTCTCCAAGAAGGAATACGAAGAAGATGGTGCCCGGTCCATCCACAGGAAAACCTTCTAATATTGAGACACCACCTTCACCTCTCTCTGAAGTTAACTCCACTTGAAAACTCGCTTTCTCGAGTTGGAGTGTTGGAGAGGAACTGCCTGTATGTGTGAGTGAGTGTGTGGGTATGTATGAGTGTGTGCGCGTATCGAGTGCCGTGTGGCCCAGGGATCCTGGGCCCAGAAAGGACATTGAACTACCCACGATGGTGATGGCCTGAGGCCTGGGGTTGACTACTAACTGGCCCCTTCCAGGGAAGAGCTCTGGCAGAGGCCCACTCCTTTCTCAGCTAGGCCTTTGTCTGGCTGAGTGGAACTATGGTTACTACCATAGAGAGACCTTGCTGCTGCCAATCTAGGCTGGGCTGGCCCCGCCCCACCCCAGAGTGCCGTGAGCCTGGAGGCAGCTGCTGGCTCCCCTGCTCACCATTCTGCTGTCCGTGGCTCTGGATCAGACTGAGAACGGCGGTTGGGGCAAAGTGCTGTCTGACTTTGTTTCGTTTTGGGTTTGGGAGACTGAAAAAGCGCTCCAGCAGTGGCTGTAGACTGGTCTCAGGAGACAGCAGGGTATACTCATGGCCACCTGGGCACCAGGTAGGAACCAGGACCACACTGGGCATTCGAGGAGGACAGGGGATAGCTGCAGGGTTAATTTACAAGCCCCAGCCACATCCAGGGGTCCTGGGAAACTGTAAGGACCTGTGGGCTCCAGCTCCTGGATTTGCTTCTCATCCACCCTTGTTCCAATGCCATCTTCACAGTTTTATTTATTGATACGTTTGTTCGGTGAAGGGACTGCGGAGAGGGTTCACGGTCCCCTGCCCACCGGTCACCTTGCTTACACTAATGTTTACAGCACCTAGGCTTTCCATAGCATCCGGGCCGTCATTCCCCGCTGATGGTGAACTGACAGTATTCATAGGCCTCAGGACTCTGCGGGATTGGAGGCTGCACATAGAGGTGCCCAGCCAGCCTCTTCTTTTCTCCTTCCTCCATTTGCTCAAAACAGGAAATAGCATCACTCTTGGCAGAGGCCTCTTGCGAGGGAGGTATGTTGGAGATCTAGACCCTTTAAAACTAAGACAGCTGCAGTTAACCATGTTGCCTTTCGCCACTCTAGCTGACGAGGGAGACCAGGGTGAAGTGGCGGGGAGGCCCCTTCTGGGTTGGCCAAAGGCACTCCTGACTTTGCACCTGTTTGGGAATGGAGAGAAGGGGCCAGAGCAAAGTGCCAAGAACGGATGGGCTCAAGCCTGCCTCTAGAAGCGGTCCAAGGCCTTTGTACCCAGACAGTACAGAGCTAGGGTGAGCCTGTCTTCACCGGCATTCTGACCAGTGGTACCAGGCCCCACCTCAGCTCCAGGCTCCAGACAGTATTCTCTCTCCACCATCCTATGACCAAAGGCCCCTGCCAGATGTAAGCTGAAGCTGGTGTGTGTGGAATCAATGTGGCAACCCATGGACTGCAGTGCGCTTAACCAGCTCCTTCTCTCTTAGCCCACGCCTGTCCCTTGCACAGCCTCGCAGAGCCACGTTGCCTGGTGGGGCCCAGTGTACTTAAATAAAGTCGTTCCAGTAGATCGGTCAGTTGGGCCTCTGTGTGGCCAGTGCCTGGTGAGAAGAAAGGGAACCTATGGTCTCTTAACTTGATATGCAGACCACACCTCAACCTGTCAGGTGCTGGAGAGAGAACTGGGGATCTAATTGCTGTGTACACTCAAATCCACGGGTGAAACCTGACTTCACATGATGAACATCTTGTCATCCCTGAAATCAGAATTCTTTAAAACTTGTGTGTGTGAGACACTTTGACTGGGCCTGTAATGCTAGCTACTCAGGAAATTGAGGCCGGAGAACCACAAGTTTAGGACTCCTAGTTAAAGAGTGGGTTCAGAGCCAGCCTCCACAGCTTAGTGAGACCGTCTCAGAATAGAGCTGGGTCTACAGTTCAGTAGGAGAGCACTTGCCTGGCATGCATGAAGCCTTGCCTTCAACCCTCAATGCCTCTCACCCCCACACAAACCCTTTGGAATGTTCAAGATGAAGAGCCTGACCATTGAGATGTCTGTAGATAAAGGGTGCTTACAAAAATTCTGTCTACCTGTATTTGATTCCAGGCCCCACATCGAACTGACTGCATGCAGCACGCTGAGCTGACCACCACACGCACACCCATGTACACCCATACTCACACAAGCAAGCGTAATAAGGATTTCTTCTTAAAAAATTGAATGTGGGGCGGTGGTGGCGCACGTCTTTAATCCCAGCACTCAGGAGGCACAAGCAGATGGATCTCTGTGAGTTCCAGGACAGCCAGGGCTACACTGAAAAACCTTCTCAGAAAACCAAAATCAGATAATTTAAACCTGTATCTAAAAGGAAATTGC
>CABHPQ010151913.1:21555-35147 GCA_902168405.1 Peromyscus aztecus
GGGGGGGGGGCAGCGGGGGCCAGCAGGGGCCAGCAGCGCTGGACCTCTCCCCATGCCACCCAACATGGGACATACCAGAACAAACCTAAGAGACATCCTTGTAGCCTACCTAATTTTACTAAAAATTTGAAGGCACGGTAAAATAGCAACTAGAACAATTTTTAAGTTTTCATGACATAAAAATAATGAGTTAATTTATATATTTAAAATGTATTTAAACAAGCTGGGTGGTGGTGGCACACACCTTTAATCCCAGCACTCGGGAGGCAGAGCCAGGCGGATCTCTGTGAGTTCAAGGCCAGCCTGGTCTACAGAGAGAGATCCAGGACAGGCACCAAAACTACACAGAGAAACCCTGTCTCAGAAAAAAAAAAAAAAAAAAAGTATTTAAACAATATAATTTTGGATAACTTGTATACTACCTATGTTTTAGATGGGGCATTTGATGTTTTAAAAAAGATTGCTCAGTGGTTAAGAGCACTGGCTGCTCTTCCAGAGGACCCAGGATCAATTCCCAGCACCTACATGGTAACTTATAGCCTTCTTAACTCCAGTTCTGGGGGACCTGACATCTTCTTCTGGTCTCTCTGGGTACCAGGCACACACTTGTGCACAGATAGATATGTAGCCAAAACACATAAAATAATAATTAAAAAAAAAGACTGTTACAGAGTCCCATAAAGGGAATCTCTCAGAGCCAAGTAGGGTGGCTCACTCTTTTAATCTCAACATTTGGGAGGCTGAGGCAGGTGGATCTCTGTGAGTTCAAGGAAAGCCTGGTCTATAGAATGAGTTCCGGGACAGCCAGTGATACACAGAGAATCCCTGTCTTGAAAAACCAAAAAAAGAAAAAAAGGGGGGTGGTGGTGCTGTGGGATGGTCTTTCTGTATGCTGTGAATATGTGTTGCTACCATTGGTTAATAAAGAAGCTGCTATGGCCTATGGCAAGACAGGACAGAACCAGGTGGGGAATCCGAGCAGAGACAAGGAGAAGAAGGCAGAGTCAGAGGAGAGGCTGAGGGCTGCCTGGGGAGCAAGGTGTAAGGGACACAGGTAACGCCACGAAGCCACATGGCAAAACATAGATTAATAGAAATGGGTTGACTTAAGTTTATAAGAGCTAGTTAATGATAAGCCTGAGCCATAGGCAAACAGTTTGTAATTCATATAAGCCTCTGTGTGTTTATTTAGGACTGAATGGCTGTGGGACGGGACGGGGCAGGGCATAAATTTCCATCTATGGTGGCAGGGGGGAAACAGAGAGAACCTCCCAGTCTTCACATTATGGATGAAGACAGGACTGGCCTCGGAGAGAGGCTGAGACCTGCCAAAGATCTCATCGTGAGAGGCAGGGGTGGAGCTCAGTGCTGGAGTCATTGCCTAACTCAACAGCTCTCAGCACTCTGGGGATGGGGGCAATGGCACAGGGTAGTAGTGAACACAGAAGGTGCTAGAACCTAGGTCTCCTAACGTCCCAGCCTTCCTACCATCAAACCTCAGGAAGGAGGGCTGAGGGAATGGCTCCCCATACCTGTACCAGGTCCATGCCCACGAACCACAGGAAGTTTTGATGGCGTGCCAGTTGCCGGAGGTACTGGCCCAAGGTGATGCTGCCTGCTTCCTCCCCACCCACCAGCAGCTCCGCTTCACATGCGCTGTGGGCAGAGGGAAGGAGACAGCAGGGGTTAGACCAGAGTGGGCCAGAGGACTGACCCTAGGGAGCCAAGGCTAGTCACTCACCCGCCATCCATGACCAGGGCTGAGCACCCCCTGTCCCTCCTGGTGGCCTCAATCCGCTGCCTCAACAATTGTGTGGCCCCCAGAAAGCCCAGTCCAGAGCCAGCAGCTAGTACCACACAGAAGGCACGGAAGGAGGAGAAGTCCTCCTTGTTCCAAAAGGCGTAGGAGGCAAAGACGGACAAAGACCCGGCCGCACTGAACAGGGAGCAGTAAAAGTTGAGGTGGGTACGGTCATGGGCTGAGAGAGCCAGGTCAGCCAGCAAGGCGTGATGGTGGAGGTCCACGAGGGTCAGGAAGCCGTCATAAAGGCACAGGCACAGCAGGAACTGCAAGCCAGCCGGGGCCCAGGGCACCCAGAATGCCAGGAAGGACAGTGCCAGCAATGGCCCATGCCAGCTCAGAGCCCGGACCCGTGTCAGCACCACGTCTCTGGAGGAGAGCCCAGCTCCTGCCCTGTCAGGGAGAAGAAGGTGTTAGGCGGTAACCTTTTGGCCTGAGCAGGCCCAAGTTCCCCTAGCGGGACCCAGGAAATAGGGTGGAGGAATTCACACCAAGATACACCCCAAGTCTCCAGCCCCTGACTTGAGACTTAAGAAGCATAGCTTACAGTCATCCACCCTCTCCTCAGCCCATTGCCCGTCAGGGCTGATGACCAAAGGGCTGCGGGATAAAGATTCTCAGGGTCGGGGAGAGTAATGAGCCCCAACAGAGAAGGGGAAGGGAGCCATTAGAAACGGCAGGGTAAATATGTGGTACAGAGCCATGAGTAGCCACCCACGCCCCACTAGGGTCAACCCCTTCCCCTAGTCGAGCCATGCTCCTACCACAACTGGCGTCCCTTCCTTTTCCCACCCCAAATTTGAGCAGTGGTCCTCCAGCTTGGGGAGCATCAGGGTGGAAAGAGGCAGTGTGACAACATCATCCCAAAGACACACACCGGGGCTGGGAGCTGAGGAACTGGCGGTCACTGAGCCAGCCGAAGAGGGGGTCGTTGAAGCTGTTCCAGAGGAGGAATACAGTCTGCAAGAAAAGAGAGATGGGGAGCTGGAGAGATGGCTCAGCGGTTAAGAGCACTGGGTGTTCTTCCAGAGGACCTGGGTTCAATTCCCAGCACCCACATGGCAGTTTACAACTGCCTGTGACTCTACCTCCCGGGGATCCGACACCGACAGACATACATGCAAGCAAAATATCAATGCACATAAAATAAATAAATCATTAAAAGAAGAAGAAAAGAAAAAGAAAAAGAGAGATGGGAAGCTGGACTACACAGGGCTCCCCAGCTCTGGTCTTTCCCCCAAAGAAGGCGGCAGCTTCTGGCAGGCAGGCTTTTGTTCGTGTAAGCTCTTCCGCCAAAGCCCCTCTCCTGGCTGGAACATTTCAAACCTAGTGACCCGGGGCAGCTTGTAAGTGTATCCCACCTAAGGCAGTGGCCAGGGGTGCTACTAGAATTCTCCTGAAGAGTCATTAAGACTCCGACAGCTTTTCTGGCTGAGTCTTGCTAAACAACACAGGCTGCCCGCAGAGCGCCTGCCACTGGGACAGAACCCAGCTCCTTCTGTCTGCCTGGACACCTGATGCCCTAGCCTCCCCACCGCCACAGGCTGCCCCATGGTTGGCCTACCTCTCCAATCCAGAAGGACACTTTGTTGATCTTATACACCGAGACAAAGGTGTCCACATAGTACAGCAGGAACACATTGTGCAGGATGGAGGTGAAGAGGGCCACGGAGCCATACACCACGGCTGTGGGCAGGCCCAACAGCCAGGCTCGGGGCCGGGCTAGCCCCATGGCTGCTGCCCACGCCTCAGCCCCAGGAGCACTGAGGAGGGCTCACGGACGTTGGCAGTCTGACCATTCTCGTCTCTGGGGAAGAAGAAACCAGTTAGCAACAAGGATCAGCGCTAACTGTCTCTCTCTCAATCTAGCTCTCCGAGTCCTTTAACTTTTAAGATAAAATAATTCATTCCAGGCTGGGGTCTGTAGCTCAGTGGCTGCCTTCTAGTCCAGTGCCTGGGTTTAATCCCTGACACTGAAAAAAAATTATTTTCTTAAACTGGTTTCCTTTGGGAGGGAATTTGCATGTAAAACGAAGCTGGGGAATTACCAATAAAGTAGGGCAGAAACAATCTAAGCTAGAAGCCACTACTCTGGAGTTACTCCAGGAAACTGAGATGGCCTATGGGAAGAGAAGGCGGGCATCCAAGCACTGGGCCAGCTCACATTATAGGGCTGGCTGCTCAGCACACTGTACAGCCTTCACTGTCTAGACATGACCACGGCAGGTTTAGGCAGTATGCTTACAGCATAGTCAAGGTCAAAGGGAATCATTATGTGAAGGAACAGGTGGATTAAATGAAAAAGCCCACAGAAAATGCTCTGTACACCAGGCACGATGGCACATGCCTCTAACCCAGCACTAGGAAGGCTGAGACAGACCACTATGTCAGCCTGGGCCACATAGTTCAGGCCAGCCTTGGTTACATGATGAAACCCCACTGAGAGAGGGGGCAGTGTGTTCAGTAAGTACATATTGGTATGATCGTTATCTTTACAAAATTCCAAGAAACACTATTATGGTCTTATAGAACAACCCCAAATTAAAAAATGCTGAGGAACTTAGCCAATGTCATATAGCAAAAGAGCAATAGATTTGAATCCAGACTTTATTCCCTTTTCTCATCAAATCCTATAAATTTTCCCCTTTCTTGAATTCTGGTCTACTTAGTGAGTTCCAGGCCAGCCAAGTTACATCGTGAAAACTGGTCTCAAAAGAAAGAAAAAAAAAGAACAAGATGTACTCATACACTGATTCCAGAAATACCACCTCAAGGAACTAACTCCAAGGGTTTATGTGTAGAGGTATGCACAGCAGCAACATTTATAAACAGCAAACAGCTGGACACAGTCCAGGGCTATAACTAAAGGGCAAGCTTGATTCTCTCCAAAAAGGGCCACACATGGGCAATGTTGGCACTGGGCACAGAGACTTAAGAACAAACACTATATGAGAGCATATGGAAGCTGGGGGTGTAGCTCAGTAGTAGAGCACTAGTCTAGCATCTACAAGGCCCTGGGTTCTATCCCAGGCAAGGAGGTGGGGGATGAGAACCCACAAATATGACCTACTTGGATGCAACATCAGTGCATTTGAAACCAAATTAAGATGGAATCATACCGAATCTGTGTGGTTAGTCCATATTAAAATGAAAATTGAATATCAAGTGTGCTGGCTAGTTTTATGTCAATTTGACACAAGCTAGAGTTAACTGAAAGGAGGGAACCTCACTGAGAAAATGCCTCCTTAAGATCTGACTGTAGGCAAACCTGTAGGGCATTTTTGTAAATAGTGGAGGAAGGTGCAACCCATTGTGGATGGTGCCACCCCTGGGCTAGTGGTCCTAAGTTCTATAAGAAAGCAGGCTGAGCAAGCCATGGGGAGCAAGTCAGTAAGCAGCATCCCTCCATGGCCTCTGTATCAGTTCTCTCCAGGTTCTCACTCTGAGTTCCTGTTCTGACTTCCTTCAGTGATGGACTATGGCAATGGAAGCTTACGCCAAATCAACCCTTTCCTCCTCAACTTGCTTTTGGTCATGGTGTTTCATCACAGCAATAGTAACCCAAAACTAGCTGGGTGGTGGTGGCCCACACCTTTAATCCCAGCACTCAAGAGGCAGAGCCAGGTGGATCTCTGTGAGTTCAAGGCCAGCCTGGTCTACAGAGTGAGATCCAGGACAGCAAGAGTTACACAGAGAAACTGGTTGTGGGGTATTTGTACACTGTGTGAAAATGTATTTGCTGCAATTGGTGTGATAAAAAGCTGAACAGCTGATAGGTAGGCAAGAGATATAGGCAGGACTTCCAGGGAGAGAAAAGAAGAGGAGGAGAATCGAGGTGCTAGAGAGACAACATGGCGAAGAAACAGGAGGTGCAAGATGGAAGAGAGGTAAGGCCACGAGACAGAACGTAGATTAATATAAATGGGTTAAGTTAAGTTAGAAGAGCTAGTTAGGAACAAGCCTAAGCTATAGGCTGAGCTTTCATAATTAATAGTAAGTCTTCATGTCATTATTCGGGAGCTGGATGGTGGGACAGAGAAAGACTCATTACATATAGCGTCCAACGTGAAGGCTTGAATATCCACCACAGGGCTTGAGAAAGCAGTCTCTCGGGTAGGCTCTGCATACAGAGGTGTGGTTCTTTTAAGAAGCCCTGCTGTGCAGCAGAGCACTTGAGCAGCCAGCAAGCTAGGTAAAAATGCCTGCCGAATCGAATTGTGGTGGACACAGGCAGCTTCCCAGAGCTGGGGCAGAGCATGATGCTAGGCTCTCAGGGAACCCAGTGGGGCAGAGCCAGCTGCCAGAGCTGTGTAACAGCTGATGTGGACATTTAAGGTTTCTCTCTAGGTCACAGAATGATGCAGGCATGTAGTAAAGCAGTCCAAACCGAGAAAACCTTTAAAAAGATACAGTAAAAAAAAAAAAGAGTATAGACAGTTATAGAAAAAAATAGTTTAAAAATAATAAAAAGTCTTTAAAGAGAGAGTAAAGTAATATAAAAAAAATAAGCCATGTAAAGATGGGAAATCCAGGTGTCTGGATCCTGTATGTGTTTTATTGACTGGGAATTTTTTAAATGCTAATGCACAAAAAACAATAGCTGCTGAGAGACATTGGGTTATGGAAACTGCTAAATTAAACCAACCTATATATTTTAAAAATGTCTTAACTTCAAAATGGAAGTCAGAAAATATGTTGCATTGGGGGAGAGGTTATGCCTTTGTTCCCACAGGAAACAAAAGTTATGATTCTCTTCAAAATTAATGAAGATCAGATTTGATTGGTGGAGACCTCTGGAAAAGTCTTGGCTATAGACATGAAAAAAGAAACCAAGAAAGACTACAGGACAGGTGATGTATATGCTGATCTCTCTACTATGGGAACAGCTCTGAGACTGGATGAGACATGATAAATCTTGTTGGCTACAGAGTCCTCATGGCTTATTATTACATGCCATCCTTTCATATGGCATGGATAGAGTTTTGGTTATATAGTCCAAACAAACATAAACAGATGCCTTTTACCTGCTCAAACATGAAACAAAAAAATCATCTTTAACTGACTTGTGCACATTCTATACTTGTGTTAATGCAGATATATGTTACCTTTAAAAGTTTGTGTTTTCCGGAAAAAAAAAAAAAGTTTGTTTTCAGGCTGGAGAGACGGCTCAGAGGTTAAGAGCACTGACTGCTCTTCCAGAGGTCCTGAGTTCAATTCCTAGCAATCACATGGTGGCTCACAACCATGTATAATGAGATCTGGTGCCCTCTTCTGGCCTGCAGTCATACATAATAAATAAATAAATCTTAAAAAAAAAAAAAGTTTGTGTTTTCAGAAAAAAAAAAAAGACACCAATAAAGACAAGTAGCCCAGGAGATCCAGCCTTAGAATGCCTCTTTTGCATTTTCCTCAAAATTCTGAATCCAGAACAACTTCAACGCTGCTAGCTGAGATGGTCCAACATCACCCACTACTCCAACCAGGACTTCAGATAAGCCCTGCACTTTCCCATCACACAGAAACTAAACAAAAAAATAATACAGCTAGCTCTCCCAGGACTTGACCATTATCCCAATTTTCACAGGGTCCCATAAAGATGCTGTTGCCCCCAGACAACAGGAAGCAGTCTAAATAAGATGATATCCACATTCCCAAGAGCTGGGGTGGGTGGTTTTGGTCATTTGGTGGGTCACGGGTATTTGTCATCATTTAGGGGGGTTGGTTACAAGTTGTTATTGGTAATGGTCAAAAAAGAAGCTAAACTAAGGAGATTAGATTCAGGGATCTCTTTCTCAAAGGCAAAGGTATAGAAATGATGAAATTAAAAGGGTAGGTAGTTGAGTCTATTTTTTTTTTTTTAACTGAAGCTGAGGACCGAACCCAGGGGCCTTGCGCTTGCTAGGGAAGCGCCCTACCACTGAGCTAAATCCCCAACCTGAGTCTACTTTTAAACAACCACTAGTCTCAAATATTTTACATTGGTATGTATTTTTGTATATTGATACAAATTTAAGGTTATTTTTGTTATACTGTATATATGTTTCTACTCTTGTTTAAGGTATTGTACCTATGCAGCTAACTTAAAAATGTAATATAAAGTTCTAGTCCTTGAAAGCTATTATTATAAACCATTTAGGATAATTAAGAAATACAGGTTAGTAGTTATCCATAACAGTCAAACTTGTAGTCATGTAAGGTATGTTTTCAAGGTCAGAGATATAGTTTAGATAGATAGATGGTGTTCAAACACTTCAGAGACCTACAGAATATGACATTTAAGATGTTTAAATAACATAAGGCTTTTCATGACAGTGAGATGCATCTGTTCCTGGCAGCACCAATCTACATCAAAAAGGATGATGAGCATCAAAGATCCTCCATATGGAGTTTGTTTTCTTTGTGGCAAAAGTCAGCCACTGGGCAACAAACTGCCCTTGCCTCAACCGCTGACAGTATGCTGTCCAAATTGGACAAGCAGGACACAAAAGAAAGTGACTGTCGAACTTTGCCAAGACAAGGTGGGACAATCTTTCAAAATTCCTACTTCACAGGAAAGTCTGTCAGATAGTCTAGGCCTGTAGGCTTAAGATGGATGCCCCAACATTACAGAGGAACCTTGGGTGATTGTTCAGGCAGCCAGCTGTCTCTGTCCTTCCCATAGCTTTGTAAGTTGTTTGCTCTGCACTTCCTGTTTACTTGGGTTATATTGTATCCTTCTCAGGTCTCTGATGGCTTATAGTTACAGTTTTCCTTGTTACCAAATTCCAAAAAGAAACTTACATAAGAGATAAAAAGTATATAAGGTTGAGAGACCTAAACACATAGATTGTTTATCTGAGAAAATGTTTTTGAGGTCTAAAAAGATAGTTTTGTATTGGTAATACAAGTTAGGATAGAAAGTGAATTAGGTACAAAACTTTGGACTAAGATTGGATAGATAATACAGTACTTTCTCCAAATTTGCCAAATACAAATGGACTGGACATTTTATTTATTTATTTATTTATTTTCTTTTTGAGACAGGGTTTCTTTGTGTAACAGCCCTGGTTGTCCTGGAACTTGCTTCTGTAGACCAGCCTGGCCTCAAACTCACAGAAATCTGCCTGCTTCTACCTTCCAATTGCTGGGATTAAAGGCATGCACCACCACCGCCCAGCTGTGAATGTAATTCTTACCTGGTAACTGTTCTTATCATATATAGTTTTACTATGTTAGTTAAAACCTTCCCTTTTTATTCAGACAAAAAGGGGGAAATGCGGCATAGTTTATACACTGTATAAAGATGTACTTGCAGTGATTGGTGTAATAAAAAGCTGAATAGGCAATAGCTACGCAGGAAGTATAGGCGAGATTTCCAGGGAGAGAAAGGAAGAGGAGGAGGAATCTAGGCACACCAGAGATGCTGGGAGATGTGGAGAGGAAACAGGAGGTGCAAGATGGAAGAGAGGTAACGCCATGTGATAGAACGTAGATTAATATAAATGGGTTAATTTAAGTTTTAAGAGCTAATTAGGAACAAACCTAAGCTATAGGCCAAGATTTCATAATTAATAAGTCTCTGTGTCATTATTTGGGAGTTGGCTGGCGGGACAGAGAAAGACTCGTTACAGAAACCCTGTCTTGAAAAACAAAATACAACAGCAACAAAAAGTAACCCAAAACTAATAATAATAGTAATCTAAACTAAGACATCAAGAAACGATGGTCATGTGAGGACAAAGCCTGCAGTAATGTAGCCATGAGCCAAGGAATGCTGAGCATCACGAGTGGACTTCCAAAAGCTAGACAGAGAGGGAAGGGCTCTTCTCTAGGGCCTCCAGCAGAAACATGACCCTGCTAGGCCCTTGAATGTGGACTTTTGCCCTCCAGCCATGAGAGAATACAGAGTTGCGTTAAGCCATCAGTTAGTATCATCTGTTATGGTAGCTAATGCCACTGATGGGGATTCTCAGAGAGCCTCCGATCTCTTCCCGAGACTGCATGGTCAGAGGCTGCACATACTCTCCCCCACCAGTCATGGCCTGTTTGCCCTCTGCCCTCGTCCAACAGAAGGAACAATGTTTCCAAGGGTCTGTCCTTGCCCCAAAACCCAGCCTGCCACATCCCTACCATGCCTGCAAGGTGTCTACAATGTAGCCTCTCCCAGCCCAGCCTCCCTTTCCTCTGACAAGCATTTGTTCTTGCTGATTCTTTCTGTGGACAGGACCACCCAGGTCTGTACCTGCTAGCCTGGAGCCCAGACTTCTCACACTCCACTGGGACTACTGTGCAATATTGTAATCCCAGATACCCAGGAAGCTGAAGCTGGAGGATTGAGGCCAGCTTGGGCAGTTGAGTGAGACCCTGTCCTAAAGAGTAAGTTCTCACTTCTGCACTTGACTAGTCTAGGAATAAATAAATAAATAAATAAATAAATAGCAAAAAGAAGGCTGGATGGGCTAGCCAGGCGGTGGCGGCACACACCTTTAATCCCAGCACTTACGAGGCAGACGCAAGCAGATCTCTGAGTTTGAAGCCAGCCTGATCTACAGAGTGAGTTCCAGGACAGCCAAGGGTACACAGAGAAACCCTGTCTCAAATGCCAGGCATTGTGGTGTGTGCCTTCAATTCTTTGGACTTGAAAGATGCAGGCAGATCTCTGAGTTCAGGGCCAGCCTGATCTACATAGTGAGATCCTGTTTCAACACATACACTCACACAGAAACACATACTTTTTTTTTTTTTCATGACAGGGTTTCTCTTTGTAGCCTTGGCCATCTTGGAGCTCACTTTGTAGACTAGGCTGATCAAACTCACAGAGATTCACCTGCCTCTGCCTCCCAAGTACTGGGATTAAAGACATGTGCCACTACTGCTCAGCTCACTCACACATTCATATATATACACACACACAGCCCAGAAAATGTGGCTTCAGGACCTTTGGGAACATGAAACAAAATATCACCTCCATTACTATCTATAACTCAGGTCACTATCACTGTGGTGGTTTGAATAAAAATGGCCCTCATGGGCTCATATGTTTGAATGCTTAGCCACCAGGGAGTAGAACAGTTTGAAAGGATTAAAAGGACTAGAAAGTGTAGCCTTGTTGGAGGAAGTATGTCAGTGGGGATGGGCTTTGAGGTTTCAAACACCCAAGCCATGCCTGGGCTCTCCCTCTGCCTGAGCATCAGGCTGCAGCTCTCAGCTACTGCTCTAGCATCTGCCTACATGCATGGTTCCCTGCCATGATGATGGACTAACCCTCTGAAACTGTAAGCAAACCTCAAATGCTTTCTTTCATAAGAGTTGCCTTGGTCATGGTGTCTCTTCACAATAGAACAGTGACCAAGACAGTCACCTCACCCCTCTCAGAAGTCCTCTATTCAAATTGATAGCCTTTGTCAAAGGCCACTCCTACTCAATGACTGGCTTTTGTCACTGGAGAAGGAGAACCTCCCTGCTGAGGTCTGTAGTCTCCAAGTTGGCTCCCTAAACCCATGCTGAGGTGAGGCTAGAAGAGCTCAAAGGGTGGTGAGATAGAAAGGGCATGGGTTTTGCACTTGGAAGGGGAAGGGTTCAAATCACTACTTCCTCCCACAGGTGGAATCTAGTCATTTACTTCTACTGAGCCTTGATTTCCTCATCTGCAAAATGGGGAAATAAGAGCAGTCTTTACAAGAATACAGCAAGCACTGGGGCTGGAGAGATGGCTCAGAGGTTAAGAGCACTGGCTGCTCTTCCAGAGGTCCTGAGTTCAATTCCCAGCAACCACATGGTGGCTCGCAACCATCTATAATGAGATCTGGTGCCCTCTTCGGGCATGCAGGAGTATATGCAGCCAGATTATATACTGTATAATAAATAAATAATAATAAATAAATCTGTATAATAAATAATATAATATAATAAAATATAATAAATAAATAATAATAAATAAATCTGTATAATAAATAAATAAATAAATCTTAAAAAAAAAGAATACAGCAAGCATTAAACTAATACTCAGGACACTGTGAGTACCACCCTAGGCACAAGGCAGATGCTAAAAAACTAGCTTTTTCTTCCTTGAGACAGTGGACCTTTAGACCAGGATGGCCTGGAACTCACAGACATGTCTGCCTCTACTCCCAAGTTCAGCTTTTTCTTAAAGAGGATTGGGTCAGAGCTGGTGGAATATCCCAGGACTCAGGCTGCTTTCCAAAGTAAGGGAAGTGGGGGGAAAAACTTGGACACAGGAGGGAGTCAGAGAGGAAGCCTGCAAACAACACCCAGAAAGAACTCCAGAGATGAACCCCCGTCATAGACCTCAGGTGGAGGCAGAGCTTTCCACACAGGTGAGGCAGCCCTGGAGAGGCTGGAGGAAGATACTGTGGCTAGTCCTTTCCAACCTGTGTTTCTCCTCCAGATTCCGCTCCTCCAACAGCAAGCAAACAGCCTTCCTCCTCTGGTCTTCCCACCCTCCGCCCACTTCCCAAGAGAACAGAGGCCCCACCATGGCTAGCACGGAGCCCACATTGTTCTAGGTGCATAAGCTGCATATCCTGTATCCTGTGACCTGCAACCGGACTCACCACTCCCTTCCCTACTTCACCTTGCACAAGAGCTGGAGGCCTGGCCTGGGAACAGCCTAGTTGGTGGCCTTGGGCCAGCTACTCCCTCTCCCTGGGCCAGTGGGGAAGTTAATACCAACTCTCTTCAAGTGGGGCTTAAATGCAAAAGGAACAGAAAGCACCAAGTATAGAGCCTGGGACACAGGACTCTCCATAAACAATAGCTCCCACGGGTTTCATGACCTTTAAAAATCAGCTGGGATTGGGGGACATGGCTTAGAGTGTAAATGCACTCGTCCGAGCGCAAGATCTGCGCTCGATCCATGGAACCAACGTAAAAATGGAAGGTGAGGTGCTGGAGGGATGGCTCCAGCATTATTGGCTAGGAGCATTATTGTTCCCGTACAGGACCCATGTTCAGTTCTCGGCACCCACATGGCAGCTCACAACCATCTGTAATTCCAGTTCCAGGAGATCTACTGCCTTATGACCTCCACGGATTCCTGCATGCAGATGATGCATACACACACTCAGGCAACCCACATACAGGTAAAACTGAATAAATCTCTTTTTAGGGGAATGGGCAGTTTTGAGACAGGGTTTCTCTGCATAACAGCCATGGCTATCCTGGAACTCACTCTGTAGACCAACTCACAGAGCTCCACCTGTCTCTGCCTCCAGAGTGCTGGGATTAAAAACATTCGCCACCAACACTTGGCTAAATAAATCTTAACAACAACAACAACAAAATGTTCTTGGGGCCAGGCATGGTGGCATACACCTTCCCCCCATCCCCCACCCCCGAGACAGGGTTTTTCTGTGTATCCCTGGCTGGTCTGGAACTCCCTCTGTAGACCAGGCTGGCCTCAAAATCACATAGATCTGCCTGCCTCTGCCTCCTGAGTGCTGGGATTAAAGGCATGTACCCCCACCTCCAGACTGTGGCATATACCTTTAATCCCAGCACTCAGTAGACAATTCAGGTAGATCTCTGTGAGTTTAAGACCAGTCTGGTCTACATAGTAAGTTCCAGGCTAGCCTGCATTACATGGTGAGATCTTGTCTTAAAAAGTAAAAGTTTTTTAAACAATGGAAGGCAAGGTTCAACACTTGAGGTTGTCCCCTGACTTGTACACATTCACTGTGACCCATGAATGCATACCCTTAAATGCAAACATGTACACACACACAGATATAATGTATATAATGTTTTCTTTACAAAATCAGTTAGGGACCCCTCTGACAGGGGTCAAAAAAAA
>CABHPQ010151914.1:0-20645 GCA_902168405.1 Peromyscus aztecus
ATGTACTTTAATTCCATGCCTTCTCACTTGGGAAGATTTCAAGGTTCTTAGTATTGTAGTATATTTATGTAATCTAACTATCCATTAATGGATGAATTGGTGTTGAAATGCTTTGTATATGATCAATGGAATACTATTTTGCCAAAAAGGGGAGATCCAATCATTCACAGAGCCTCAGTTAAGCTGTTTGGACATTTTGGTACTTATATGATGCAGAAAGACAAACACTGTCTGATCTTTCTTAAATGAAATATCACAATGTTGATCTCATAGAAGTTGAGAGTTGACTTCCTCTTCCCAGAGGCTGGAATCTTGAAGGTGTTTTGGAAAGGTGTTGGTCACATGCCACATTACTGTAGTTAAATAGAAGCAGTAAGTTCACAAGGGCTGTTGTAGATTAAGCTGACTGCACTTGATGAATATACTATGTTCTTGAAAAATCCTGAGAATACAAGTTGATGCTTATCACAAGAAACTCATTTTATAAAGTCAATATTACCCTTTTATTAAAACTAGAAAAGGACATACCAAAAAAGAAAGCTATACAAATTTTCCTGATGAACATAGACAAAATTTCATAACATAGTTGCAAATTACATTTAGGAATATATTAAGATATAAACCTGGCTTCATAGCAGATATACAAGTTTATTTAACAAGGTTAGCTTAAATCATAAATACAATGCAGCATATAAATATACTTGATGGAAATAGCATGATAATCTTAGGAGACACAGGGAAGGCATTTGCCGTTATTTTATGAAAAAATCTTTGAAGACTATCAGAGTAAAAGGAATGTATCTCTGTAGAATCAAAACTATATATATATATATATATATATTTATATCTCAAACCTATAACCAATATTGTACTAAATGTAGAAAAACTGAAAAAATTTCCTATAAATTCAGAAATAAATCAAGTGTGCCAACCATCATCAATGTTGCCTGATATAGTGCATACATTATTAATTGAAATATATAATTATTTTTATAGGAAGCTCAAGTAATACTGCTTTATAAGGAAGAAAGAAGCGTTATCAGATGGTTTGGTGAGAAGAGACCTCTGGCACAGGGTCTGGTGGCCTGAGTCATGACTCACATAGTGGAAGGAGACAACAAACTCCTGCAACTTTTTCTGACCTCCCTATGGAGGCTCTCCTACACATGAACACAAACATGCATGCATACACACACATAATCACATACACAGGCATGTACATGTGTGTACATGTGCACATACACACATATACTCAAACTAAATAAATGTAATTTAAAATAAAACAAGGAACAGGAAGCTCATTATAAAATCTGATAGGATGTCTGACATTTTTGGTGCTTTTTGGACACAGTAATTCTGTATTTCTGCAACGGCATTGTTGCATGGGCCTCTTTCTAAGAAGTTTGTTTGGACACCAGCCTTGCTGATAATTTAATTAAAGAATACTGCATAGAAGCCTCTTATGTGCAGTAACCAAGTTTTTGATGCCTAGGAGACAAATGTGGGTAGCTACTGTGTTATGTAGTGGGTATCTTAGACTATTTTCATCATTCAGAAAGTCTTCTAATAGTTCTGAATTTACTGATCTGCCTCTGTGACTGTAAAGTTCAGTCAATTATACCCTTCTTATTATTATAACGCCCATAAACATTGAATTTTATTTTGAAAACAAAAGAGAGATTTTTTTCTCAGTTCTCTCCACAATTATTCTAAGCAAAACTCACTGGGATCAGCTGAGATCTGCTGTCATCTTTAGACATAAACTGCCCCCAAGATGACAGTAGAGGAAAAGCTGTATTTAATTATCAGTCAGATTTTCACTTGCTGTGGTTTATCACTCCTTGAAGAATAAAAAAAAAACAACTTATTTTTTCTTATTTGCTACTAAGAAAGGTCATTTTCTTTGAAAAATGTTTCTGCATTTTTCTGTTCCCCTGTTAATAAGTATCATATTTTCCAAAAAAAAGAAGGAGCAAATTTAGATCATTTTTATTGCAAAATATATAAATGTGTGGATAATAAAACCTCAACAGTGAGAAGCATCGACATTTGGGAATCTTAATGGGATTTTTCAAAGTTATAGACTTTTTTATCTCCTTGCTCTCAAATTGCATTTGATGTCAAATGATGCTTTTATTACAGCCTTGGTCCATTCTCTAGTAGAAAATATACCAAGATGTATTAAAAAGTCTGAGGAGATGTTTGGATTAGCCTTTCTTTCTTCACTATTCTTACAGATTAAGGAATGTTATAACTGCTTTGATTCAACATCTGTCTATAGTACAAACCATGGTTATTTATATGCAGATTTCATGACTGCTTTTGGTGAGAAGGTTCATTCAATATTTAAGTTATTGAAGGATGCAGGTTCAGATATATATATATATATATATGTATATGTATATATACATATTATATATCATTGATTACTGATACAATTCAACATTTTGGCCTGGATTTACATTAAAATTTATAAACTAAAGCCTTACTATATATTAGGCTACAAACGCTTGAATTTTCCTTTCACAAAAGAGCAAACTCAGTTTAAGGGAGGTATGTGACTGACTCCTTTATGTTGACAAAGCCTGTCAACTGTAGAGCTTGCCCAGAAATACCTTTCTTTGAATGTGCACATTAAAGGACTCTCCAGAGAGCATCATTGCTTATCTTTATCATGTGGGTCAGAAGTGCCAGAGTATCCACTGCCAGCTGTTGGTGTAAGCCTTCTCCTAATCAAGTGATAAATTTTAGCCAAATATCAAATTTTAGCTGTGGGACAGTAATTACTCAAATGTCACAGCACAGAATATAGACAGCACTGTGTGCTGGCTAGTTTTATGTCAATTTGACACAAACTGGATTCATTTGTAAAGAGGGAAACTCAGTTGAGAAAATGTCTCCACCCGATTGGCTGGAGCAAGCCTGTGGTGCACTTTCTTGATTAATGATTGATATTGGAGGGCCTAGTTCAACATGGATGATGCCACCTCTGAATTGTTGGCCCCGGGAGCTATAAAAATGCAGGCTTAGTAATCTATGAGGAGCAATCTAACAAGCAGCATTCCTCCATGACCTCTAATTCAGTTCTTGCCTCCAGGGTCCAGCCTTAAGTGCTGCCCTGAGAATTGAAACAAATAAATGCTTTCTTCCCATGGTTATTTTGGTTATGGTATTTTGTCACAGCAATAGAAACCCTAAGACAGGGCCAATCATTCCCCCATCTCTTTGTTCTTGGTAAGAGGCTGGGATTCTCAGGTGAGCTGCAATATCTTGACAGGAAATAGTAAAAGTGGGTCTGGGGAGATAGTTTAGTCATGAAAGTGCTTATCGCACAACATTAATGACTTGAGTTTGGATCCCTAACACCCTTGAAAAACATCAGGCATGGGAGGTAAGAGCCTATAACCCTAGTGCTATGGAGGCAGAGACTGGAACTCACTAGCCAGCATGTCTGAGTCTGTGAGCTCCAGGTTTAATAAAACACCTGACTCAAAAAAATAAAATAAAATAAAAATAAAGTAGAGAGCTGCTTAGGAAGACATGCAATGTCAACCTCAGGCCTCCACATGTATGTCCATTTGCACACTGCCACCCTCTCCCTTTGTCACACTTCTGTCAGTTCCTAATAAGCGACAATCTTGAATTTGATAGCTTGTTTATTTACTCTCATGACACCTTGCAATATTTTCTTTTACAACAATGGACTCTTCCAGAACAGATGAGATATAGTCTACTAGTAAATCATGCAGAGCTTTGTCTGTGCTGCCCTGTCATGGTAAGCACATGGATGTCAAGGCTAACTTCTTCCAATTCCACTGCCTTGTTAGTATCTGTGATGTAATCTCCTTCACATTCATGTCAATCAGTTCCCAGGCTCTTTCACAATTATAACTATGGGTATGATGATTTGTGTTTGGAAGTCAGGAAGTATTACAAATCAGAGTTGTTTGTACTGGAAGAATTCTTTAATATTATAATTCTTTAATTCTCAAAAATGTAATTATACATTTGTCAAAATGAACTAAACTGAAAGAAGGAGTATAGGTTCCTATTTACATATCATTATCATTTAAAGTCTAATCTAAAATGAGAAAGTTTGAGTACTTAGAATTGACCATAAACACACACACACACACACACACACACACACACACACACACACACACAATCACTTCACTTTGTGTTTTGGATGCAGGTTTGTAAGAATTGTAATTGTGTATAGTAACATTCATGCTAGAGTTATGTTATCCTGTTGGTATTGATGAACCATGGTTTGGTGAATCTAAGGGAATCTTTAGGTTTGATGCAGTTGCATCAGGAATTTATTGATTTAAAAAAGGGCTTCGTGCATCTGAGGCTGCTATAGACATCTTAGACCCATTCAAAAAGGATATTCCATCTTGGTCACACTCTACTCCTTTACTAGGGGGTGTGGCAGCCACAGGGATTGCTGTGGTTGTTCTGGCTACTTGCAAACTGTTAGTGGGGACCTGATTCATAGCTACATAGAGTTAATCTCTTTACTTTTCTAAGCCCGAGACTCATAGTCAGAGATGGATAAGTCCTTTTTGCTAACTGCCAACCTAGACAGAATACACTTGACAAGAAGTGTATCTCCATGGTGGGTAAGGCTGATTATTGAATAAGGATTACCTAAGTCAGGCACAGTATATCTGAGGGGTCTGGAAGCCCTTTAAAAATTTAAGAAGGTGGAGCTGTGGAGACCAACAGAGGTTTCCTAGTAAGAACTTACTCAGGGTCCAAGAATCTTTACCCAGCAGGGCTGCATAAGGGGATGATTTGACCATGGATGTGGTTAACAGGTGTTTGGAAGGGTCTACACTTGACTGTGTGGTGTGCATTCTTGTAACAAGGGGGAGGTCTTTTGCCCCAACCTCTTGGCATTGTTATAAAAAGCCCTTTTGAATAAGCGGGAAAGGTTGTTGGATATTGACCCAGATCCCCCTGAAGCTATTCTATGTTTCTGTCTTTCCACTCTTTGCTATCTTTCTATGTAATATTTTCTTATCCCTCTCCCCTCCTCATAAAAACCCTTGAAAAGGTAGGAAGGAGCTGGCCTCCCTCACTTACCCCTTATTGTTCTAAAGACAATACTTCTCAATGAACTAGAGCTTGAAAATTTGGCTAGACTTGTTGGCTAGGGAGTCCCAGAGGATATCTCTGCCTATCCTACTACTTCAGGTGCCCAAAATGCTGTTAGTGAACTGTAACATGAGACTTAGGGATCTGAACTCAGGTATTCATGCTTGTGTGGAAAGTGCTTTTTTGACTGATGCAATTGTCTAGCCCTCAAACAACTTTGTATGAACTGAGGCAATATGTGTATACTGTATGTTTCTTAGGTTCTGTAGAAATATAACTTTCACTTAACAAAAGGCTATGGGGTTTTCCTAGTAAAGTACAACTAAAATCCTGCTTGACAACTTCATTTTTCAGTTTAAAATGATTATTCATTCACTCTCTCTCTCTCTCTCTCTCTCTCTCTCTCTCTCTCTCTCTCTGTGTGTGTGTGTGCATGAGTATATGTATAGGCACCATGAGCATGCTGTGTTTGTAAAGGTCAGAAAAGGGTATCAGACCTTCTGGGTCTAGAGTTACAAGATTCTACAACTCTTGGGGATATAATCTGAGTCCTCTGCAAGAACAGGAAATTTTCTTAACCACTGACTGCACCGTCTATCACCATAGACAACTTATATGCCCCTTTTCAAATCTTATGTCAGGTGGCATAAGACCCACATTCTTGTTGCATTAAGAGACAGAACTAGCACTTCTTCAAGACCTTAGTAGCAAAATAGTTGGATGCTAATTCACTTTAACTTTTCTTTCTTTTCCTTTTCCTTTTTTCCACTTCTTACCTTATGTCCCCCTTTTTCTCTCTCCCCTTCTCCTCTACTTCTTTTCTTTCCTTCCTTTTTTCCTCTCTTTCTACAAGGTTATGTAGGCAAGACTTTTCTGAACACTTGCTATGTATAGACAAAGATGGCATGGAGTGTCTGTTTCTCCTGCCTCTACATTTCAAGTGATGCTATTACATACAACCTCGCCTGCTTTTATGTAGTGGTGGGTCTACTGTGCAAGCTTTGCACATTCTACTCAAGTTACCAACAGAGCTACATCTCTGGACCTGGATTTAAGTCTTAACTATAATTTATAAGTCTAATCTCACTTAGCCTCACTCTGTATTTTACTTTTTCTTTCCTCTCCACAAACATGCTATTTTTTATGGACATTTTAATAAAGTTCAAATATGCAATAGTAAAGCTTACTTCCAAGAAGTTACTCACTTTTCCTAATATATATTAATTAATTTGATTGATGATTCTCTATCTGTAATTGAATTTAGGCCACATCACTAATTTTATACTCAAGGACTTATTCTATAAGACTTAGCGTACATGAATGAGGAGCATACTTTCAGTAATTTGACTAGAAAGTTATTTGAAAATAGTGTCCAATAATTCAAATATGTATGACATTCAAGGTATCATAAACAATAGACACTTAGTAAAAGCTGAGAAAAAAGGTAAAATATGAAGATTGAAAGTTACTGATTTATACTTCTTTCTTTTGTACTTTTCAGAATAATCAGAGTCATCTAAAAGTTTCTGAAGCATTTCCTGAGTTCACTTCATAACATATAACTGAAAATAAAATGATACCATTCCTAGAATTCAGTTAGGTTCTTCATGAATCATTGGAAATTTCCAGTACCAATTGAAATCAGCTGGGGGCACACAGCTCAGAATCACCATCGGTGAGTGATGACTGCAGCACCCTCATGATCAATGGTGCAGGAGCTTGGCAAAGGTCAACTCTGGTGAAGGACTTCACCTCGGGAGAGCAGCGAGGATGACACTGAATGCTGGCA
This sequence comes from Peromyscus aztecus, assembly GCA_902168405.1. Lineage (NCBI taxonomy): Eukaryota > Metazoa > Chordata > Mammalia > Rodentia > Cricetidae > Peromyscus > Peromyscus aztecus. The sequence goes on from CABHPQ010151914.1 coordinate 6,893, forward strand.
CAGGGCTGAGCTACTGCCACTGCCTGTGAATCATGGGAAGCTTGCTGTCACAGTGGTCATCATTAGTCAGCTGTGAAGTGTCATGGATTCCAAGAAACTTGGCTTGATAGCAAGATTACTGAACTCTTTCTTCCATTTTGTTTGGTTAACAATAAAATGTACATTTACGGTATGAGGAATATTTGAAGCATAGTTGAAAGGTTAACTTTAGAGCCATCTTACCTTTTGGTATTTTAAAGGGCTACATCTGACGGGCAGGTTTTCATAAATCAGAAACTCAGTTAATTCTACTGAAATTAATTTATTTTAAGGAAACAACACAGTCATTTACTTATCCCATTAGCCTCTCAGTTGTATGACTGAAGAAAAGGAAACTGGGAGTGGGGGTCTTAGAATTTTTAACCCTGAATATCTTTTTTCATCTGACAGTTTCTCTTTATGTTCTCTTGGAATTTCTGTGCTGCCTGTCTACCTTAAACACAGTTTTCTGTTTATTATAGTAACATCACTAATTATGGAGATGTTACTATGCCCCTTTTATGATTATGAAAACTTCTCTGCAGGCATTGGCTGTACCTTTATATTATCTGTAACCCAGTCTCAACATAGTCACTGAAATCTTAGATATAGCACAATCAAGCGCTGTGACAAAGCACTTTTTAGTAGTATGGCACATAGTTTATTGAGGTATCAGAACAGAATTAATATCCATTGAATCAATCTTTATAAATAATGGCAAGCACTGGATCAGCTTGCTGAGCTGAGAATAGTAACTCTCAGCTCTAGACTCCAATTTATGTGACGAAGTGACATTAGTAAAAATATGAGTAGCCATCTCCTCTTCATAGATTCCTGCCTTCACAGAAGGACTGGGCATTTAAGAAACCTCTTCTGAATCAACTGTAATCAACTGTCTACATTCTGGAAAATACACAAACATTTATTTTCTACTTGTAGAAATACTAAATCAAGAGAAAGGAGATCCAGGATTGGCAAGCAATCCTTATGTAGTTGTACTTGCTCTTAATGCCTCTGTGTTATGGAGACAATGCAGTGTATGCTACCTACAGTCTGATCCTGGATTGTTTCCTCATGAAGTAGAAGAATGGACCTTATTCTCCAAGAATTACACTTTCTTTTTACCAATCTATCTGTCTGAAAAATGTGTGCAGGTCCCGTGTCTTTGCTTATCTCAAACAGAAATTTGCTCAGAATGGCATAGTGGCAGGCATTATCGAGTATACTATTCTGTAGTATAGTATAGTAAAGTATGGCATAGGCCATTATAATATAGTATTGTATCATATACTTTAATATAGTGTCTTAGGGTTTCAATTGCTGTGAAGAGACACCATAACCATGGCAACTCTTATAAAGGAAAACATTTAATGGGGTGGCTTATAGTTTCAGAGGTTTAGTTTACTGTCACATGGAGCTGAAGCTGAGAGTCCTACATCTTCACCCATAAACAAGTGAATTGAGATTGGGCGTGGCTTGAGCATATATGAGAACTCAAAGCCTGCCTCCACAGTGACACACTTCCTTTAACAAAGATACAACTACTCCAACAAAGCTACAACTCCTAATAGTTGTGTTCCCAATGATCATATGGGGGCCAATTAATACATATAGTATGAAACATACCACCTACAAATTTCTATATCGAAAGGTTATAATTGAAGGAAATTATAGGTTAACTAAAAATGTGGGGAGTTTAAAAGTATGTGTGCATACTAAAGAGGTTTGGAAATGTGCTCATGCCCAGAGAGGACACATGTTCAGATGCCACATTTTCACTGCTGGTTTCTTCAGTATTAACACAAGTAGAACATGAAGACTAACACCATGTTCCAAACAGTAGACTGTTAACATGTGAATGAGTTCCCCCTGCAGTCAATTTGCAAGGTCTGATTATTCCATTTCCCTCTTCTCCCTTCTCCTCTGTCTTCTTCTCTCCCCTTCCCGTTATCTCCCTCTGTATCTCTGTATCTCTTTCCCCCTTATCTCCTGCTTTCTCTACTCTTTTACGTTATTTCTTTTTCATTCTTTCTTTTGATTCTTGTTGTTCAAGGAAAATTGTACCAAATCAATATAAATTGAAGAAATACACTCCAGAGGTCACAAAGGACAATGAAGAAAGCCTAAACCAAACCTCAAATTAAAACCCAAAATCATCACCACATGTAACAAGCAAAGTAACAATCACTTTAATGGAATGAAGAGGATTTACCAAGTTGCCATATGATAGTATTTAAAATATTCAGTTTTATGTAAAATAAAACTCAGACACACACACATGAACATGCACATGCACATGCACACACACACAGACAGAAAGGAGTTTGGGGGCAGGATCAGACTTACATACATAAAGACAGACAGAAAGAATAAGAAAATATACCCTACTTAAAGTTCATAGTGGACCACAAATAAAATATTTATTGGGAAAATCCTTGAAATCAACTGTCAGTTTCTCAAAGGGCTAAATTAATCTACTGACAAAGAACTTTTAAAGGAAATAACGAATAAGCAAACTCAGGATAACATTACCAAGGGAAGTTCTGGAATAAAATCAAGTAGAAAGTTTAGAGCCAAAAATGTGTAAGAACTGACATAAAAACCACCAGAAACTTTTCAATATTTGATATAAACAGAAAGAGAAGAGGTAAACTAAGAAAGATATAAAAATCATTGATAGAACCCAAGAAATTTATAGTATACCACTAAGTATATCAATATATGTAGAGTGGGAGTCTCGGTAGGAGAGGAAGAAAAGCCAGAAACAAAGAAAAGTTTGAAAAATAGTGACTGACAATGATACAGATTGAAATGAAGGTCAGAAGTTGATTGGTCACATGTCTAAGTAACCCTGAGTTTTGTCTCATGTAAAGAATCAATCTATAATTTAAGGCAAACATACAGATTCAATATTGTAGTATAAGGAAGACTCCCGGTGATACTTCTGTAATTACTAACCATAGTGTCCCAGAAGAGACAGCCGACAGAGTAGCTGCTGAGGCCAAGGTCCTGCATTCCCAGGCAATGCTTTTTGTAAAACTCTAGGAAAACACAAAATTACCAAAAAATAAATATAGAAGAGATGTAGTCATAGTACTTCATGATGTTAAAAATGATAGAACTTACTCGAAAATTTGTTGAATAAATAATCAAAATCAGTTATTATTTTTACAAAGATTGTTGAATAGGCAAAGTCAACAGAGTAGTGTTTTCATTCATAATATAAATCAAACTGTAAAATTCCTTGGAGTAAGTTAATCTGTTGATCATTTAAGAGACAAAGAGAGATAAGTTATGAATACATTGGTAGGAGTAATGTAAAGATGGAAAATATCCACAAATACATTAATTACTAGTCTAATAAATTTCACAGAAGGAATTTTTAAGAAAACTCAAAATAACTAGTAATTTGAAGTTCATGACTGCAATTAAGCAATTTAAGAGTAGAATCTAAGAAAATGGTCAAATTACAAAATGGGAGGGGGTATTTCCTAGACAATAAAAGGGTTATTATTTAAAATGTTATAGTTCATAAATGTCTGGGATAAAGGACAGCTTCAAATGCCTAGTTACTCATTATCCTAGTGTACTACTGAAACTCTCCCCGTGGTTTATAGTAGTGTAACAATTGGTATCTAGAAAGTTAGGTTTGTTTTATTTCTTTCTACGTGTTCATCTAATCTTGGGCCACTGCCATACCTTCATTTGTATTTAAATCTCACGTGACTCCTGTTTTCTTTCCACCATTCTAGTAGATACACTATCTATTCAATCTTACAGACATTCATTACAAGAACCTCATTTGTATTGTCAAAACATTCACATGTGTTCCATTCTACTACACTCTTTTTCATTTTTAATGGTTTCTTTTAGTTTTTGAGATTGTAATATAATCATACCATTTCTCCATTCCATTTCTTCCCTGAAAATTCTCCTATACATCACTCCTTGCTGTCTTTCAAATTTGTGGCCTCTTCATTCATTAATTGTTGTTATATGTCTATATGTTTATGTATATACATATATATTCCTAAATATATCTTGCTCCATTTGTATATTGTTACTTATAATTTTTTTAGGTCTGATAATTTGGTGTTAGATAACTAATTGGTGTGCTCTTCCCTGGAGAAGCCTATTTTTCCCACCCTCAGAATTACTTATTTTCTTGTAGCTTGTGTAAGGGTGAAACCTCTTTGGATGTGAAGTATATATCCTAGAAAAACTGCTCAAACTAGGAAAGTAAAGGGGGACCTTGTCCAGAAGGAGAGATGATGGTAAGGATAAATTCATGAAGAATCATACAATAACTATCTACATAAAAATATCTATAAAACACATAAATCTGTGTATAAATACACATACATTGTTTAAATGAAATGTTTGCATCTGGACAGACAATGCTCCCACCAAGAGTCACAGACAGACATTCTGACAAAACCCAAATACCAGGAATAAAAAGCTGCCTTTGATGTGTTGGTCAAGGTTGTACAAAATAGACTCCTAAAACATTATAGGCTACTTTTATTGCCACTGATTGGCCTTAAGTGGTGGAAGGTAAATCCATGTTGCTGGAGACACCATGCACTTCAGATGCAGGGCGCAAGCAAGGTCTCCTGAGTTGGAACTGACCTGAATGTCTTCTCCCTGAAAAATAGCTTTCATAGTACCAGAAGATGTCATGCAACCCCCAAAAGAGCTGAGCAGCTAACAGTCCTACCCAGCTCTGACAATCTGTGAACCACAACAACCAGTGGCACACACGCATACCTTGGCAATAACCAATAGTTCTCTAATTAGACTTAAAACACACTCTACAATAGAAAACTCATCCCCGATAATGGAAACATAACCAACCACCCAGGCCTAGTGGTTTCGTGGATTTTGAAGGAGAACCTGCAACTGCCACTTTACTAAGCCGTCACACCTCTAGATACATTCTAAATATGTTTTATATCCACAGATAAGTATAGTCCACATCTCATCAAAGAAACTTCTCTCTTTAGATGATGGCAGGGTGGGTTGAGATGGAAGTTTTCCTGTGTCCTGCCTGGTTCCACAGCTGCTCATTCCCAAGCTTATATTAATTAAAAATTGTATGGCCTATGGCTCAGGCTTCTTTCTAGCTAGCTCTTTCATCTTAAATTAACCCATTTCTATTCATCTATATGTTGCAACATGGCTGTGGCGTTATCGGTCTTCTGGCATCTTGTTGCTCCTTGGGTATTGGGCTAGTGTCTCTCCTGATCCCACCCTTCTTAATCTTTGTCTTCAGTTTGAATGTACTGCCTAACCTTATTCTGCATCACCATTGGCCAAACAGCTTTATCAACCAATGAGAGAACACATATTCACAGCATACAGAAAGACATCCCACAGCGGGGCAGAGTGGAGGGGGGTGAGGGGTGGAGGTGGAAGGGGATATTCAGAAAACCACAATCAATCAGAATATGGAGTTGTGGAGTCCAGTTTCAATGGCTGTATCTACAAAACAACTCCTCACATAAGACTCAAGTAACATTACAGAAAAAGGAATGTAAATATTGTAAGAGGCATGGGAATAGTGAGTGAGTTTGTTGTGAGATTGTATATATTAGTAATATTGGAAGCAATATCCATAAAGTCTTACCCATATGTCTGCCTAACATGAGCTGAACACAGAAAACAAAAATAGACGTGTTAAAGTGTAAAGGGGAAGGCATCTACTCCATTCATTATTTAGCAGCCAGAGAATAAACCATGCTTATAAGATTTCTCATGCAGCCAAAATACCTACACAGCATTATATAGCTAACCATAATTGCACCCCTAAAACTGACTCAGTGATATTCGATTTCATGACTTATTTTGTTGTTGTTTACTTTTTTCTCTTATTGAAAAACAGATTTATTTTTCTCACATAATAAACCCTGATTATGGTTTGCCCTCCTTCTGCTGCTCCAGGTACTCTCCATTTCCTCCCCCATCCCGATCTACCCTGTTTTTTTTTTTTATCTCTAATAAGAAACCAAACAGGCTTTCAAGGAATAATAACAAAATAAAATAAAATAGGTAAAAACATAAAATAAATCAAAAACTAACATATTGGAATAAGAAGCAAACAAATAAACAAATAAAGAGAATGAAAAGAGCCCAAGAGAAGGCATAACAATGAGAGACCCACGAATCCCATAAAACCACTAAACTGAAAGTCATAATACATATGTATGTAGGTGTGTATGTGTGTGTGTATATATGTGTGTGTGTGTGTGTGTGTGTGTGTGTGTGTGTGTGTGTGTGTGCGTGTGTGTGCAAAAGTCCCATACAGTAAAAAAAAATTAAAAAATATAAAAATATATAAGATAAAAATTTTAAAATGCCCTGATATGACATTATGAGACAATTAACCTTCAAGGATGCTCTTGAGTTCCTTTTCTGTTGACCAACTGCCAGGCATGCAGCCTCCCTCTAAGAGTAGTTTGCTTTCTTAGTGACTCCTTTGGAGAAAAGTAAATTTTCATTTCCAAGTGGTTATTAATTGGAGGTAGGTTCTGGATGAGGGATGGGGGCACGTGTCCACTTCTCTTTTCAGCTGTATACACCATTTGGTATAAACCCACAAAGTTACTGTACATGCTGCTTCAGTCTCTATGAGTTGATATGTGCATTGATTACATTAATTTAGAGGGCTGTATTTTATTGGTGTTCTCCATCTCTGCTGGTTCTTGTACTCTTTCTGCCCCATTTTCTACAGTGTTCCCTAAGCCCCGAGGGGAGGAATTTGACAGAGCCATCCCATTTAGGGCTCAGTGCTCCCAGGTCTTCTCTTTCTGCCTATTATCTGACTGTGGGTCTCTGTATTTGTTCCCATCTGCTGCAAGAGGAACTAACTTTGATGGTGACTGATCCTGAGCATGCCAATGGTAAATGCTTAAAGCAGAATGTCATTAGGAGTCACTTTATTGATACATTCCTTTAGCAAAATAATAGTACTTAGTTTTATCCTGGGTCCCTGGGCTATCTTGTATTGGGTTCTAAGTCAGCAAAGAGTATCATTTATGGGTTCCATCTTATGGAGTGGGCTTTAAGTCAAACCAGATATTGGTTTATTTTCACAAGCTTTGTGCCACCATTTTCTAGCATATCTTGTTGACAGGACAACATTGTATATCTAAAGGTTTGTGACTGGGTTGGTGTTTATTTTTCTCTTTTGGTAGCATGCAGAGTACCTCCTGGTACCAAAGACACTAGCACATAGGGATGAAGGCTCTATGTAGGTGCCATCTTTAGCAATCATGCTTTGCAGTTAGTTTGTGTGAAGAGCAACCTACAGTTTTAGCAACAGCTTGTTTTGCTGGGGGTTCCCAGTGAACCCTTTTGGTCAACAACTCAATTAGATGCAACCCCTCTCTAGTCCTGGAAGCTTCATTTGGTGACAAGATATATCTAGCTGGAGCTCTGTCTCCACCATTATTTGTCAGTTTCATACAGACATGTATATAGTTTAGGAAGCCACTACTCCATTGTTTCCATACAACTCCTCAAATGACTCTTAATGTTAGCTGTCTCTTCCTGTATTTCCTCCCTTGTCCCCTTCTTCCCTCCCCACTTGTTCTTCCCATTCCATAGTCAATCCATCCATCCATCTATCCACCTATCCATCTATAACTATCTATTCTATTTCCATTTCTCAGTGAGATCTACCTCCCTAGTCCCTTACTCTACAGTTAACCTCTGTGGTTCTATAGATAGTAGCTTGATTATCATTGACTCAACAGCTACTATCCACATATAAATAAATATGTATCACATTTATCTTTCTAGGCTTGGGTTATCTCACTCATAATGATTTTTTCTTTTTTTCTTTTTTGTTTTTTTTTCCAAGACAGGGTTTTTCTGTGTTGTTTAGGTGCCTGTCCTGGATCTCGCTCTGTAGACCAGGCTGGCCTCGAACTCACAGAGATCCACCTGGCTATGCCTCCCAAGTGCTGGGATTAAAGGCATGTGCCACCACTGCCCAGCCAGAATGATTTTTCTAGCCCCATCCATTTACCTGAAATTTTCATAATTTCAGTTTTTAAATGGCTAAGTAATATCCCACTGTATAAATGTATCATATTTGTTTATCCATTCTTCTGTCGAGGGACATCTAGGTTGTTTCCAATTTCCTGCTATTATGAGTAGAGCAGCAATCAATATGGTTGATCAAGTGTCCTTTGGGTATATGCCCAAGAATGGTATAGGTGGATCTTGAGGTAGATCCATTACTATATTCCCAAGGAATCATCACACTGCTTTTCAAAGTAGCTACTATGGACACTTTTGCAGTCCCAGCAGTAATGATGGGTGTTCTTCTTGCTTCACATTCTTGCCAACATGAGCTGTCATCTGTTTTTATTGATTTTACTATTCTGATGGTTGAAATATGAAATCTCAAAGTAGTTTTGATTTTCATTTTCTTTTTTTTTTATTAAGAGATTTCCCATTCATTTTACATATCAACCATAGATTTCCCTGTCTTCCCCCCCCCCCCCCCCCCCCCACCCTCCCCCCCACTCCCACTCCCTCCAAAGCAAGGTCTCCCATGAGAAGTCAGCAGAGCCTGGTACATTCAGTTGAGGCAGGTCCAAGCCCCTCCTCCCTGCACCAAGGCTGCACAAAGTGTTCCACCATAGGCACCAGCTCCAAAAAGCCGGCTCATGCACTAGGGACAGGTCCTAGGCCCACTGTCTGGGGAGCCCCTAAACAGTTCAAGCCAAACAACTGTCTCACTTATCCAGAAGGCCTGGTCCAGTACCAAGGGGGCTCCTCGGCTATTGGTCCACAGTTCATGTGTTGTAACTAGTTTGGCCAATTGTCTCTGCACTCCTTCCAATCATGGTCTCGATATCTCTTACTCATAGAATCCCTCCTCGCTCTCATCGACTGGACTCCTGGAGCTTTACCTGGGACCCGGCTGTGGATCTCTACATCCATTTCCTCCAGTCACTGAATGAGGGTTCTATCATGTCAACCATCCGATCACCACAGTAGGTCAGCTCAGGCACCCTCTTGACCACTGCCAGTAGTATATGGTGGAGTCATCTTTGTGGATTCCTGGTGACCGCTTGCTATTTCCATGGTGCCTTCACCCATCATGGTATCTCCTTGAACATTTCTTTAAGTGTTTCTTGGGCAGTTGAGTTTCCACTACTGAGAATTCTATATAGATCTCTACCCTATTTTTAAATTGGATTATTTTCTTGATATCTAAGTTTTTGTATTCTTCATATACTTTTGATATTATGCCTCTATTGGTTGTGTAATTGAGTTTTTATGTGGTTTGGGTATCAGAGTAAGTGTGTCCTCATAGAAGTTTGGGTGATATTCCTTCTTTTTCTGTTTTATGGAATAATTTGAGGAACATTGGCATTAACTCTTCTCTGAAAGTTTGGTAGAATTTTTCACTAAAACCATGTGGCCCTGGGCTTTTGGGGGCTGGGAGACTTTACTGCTTCTATTTTACTAAGGGTTGTGGGTAAGTTTAAATCATGTATCTGATCTTGATTTCACTTTTTAAAGTGGTATATATCAAGAAAATTATACATTTCTTTTATGTTTTACAATTTGTTGGAGTACAGGTTTTTAAAGCAAGTCCTTATAATTCTCTGGATTTCCCCAGGGCCTGTTGTATGTCCCCCTTTTCATTTCTAATTTTGGATATTTTCTTTCTACCTTTTAGTTAATTTGGATAAGCGTTTCCCAATCGTATTGATTTTCTGAAAGAGCCAACTCTTTGTTTCATTGATTCTTTGTATAGATTTTTTGCTTCCCCCCCCATTTTATTGATTTCAGTCCTCAGTGTGATTATTCTTTGCTATCTACTCTTTCAGAATTGATTTCTTCTTTCTTTTACAGAACTTTCATGTATTCTGAAAAGTTAATAGCATGAGATCTTTCCATTTTTTTTAAATGTAGGCACTTAGTGCTATGAACTTGTTTCTTAGAAATGCCTTCATTATGTCCCATATGTTTGGATATGTTGGGTATTTCCTTTAATTCTAGAAAGTCTTTAATTTCTTTCTTAATCTTGTTCTGACCCATTTTGCCCTCAGTAGTGAGTTGTTCAGTTTCCATAGTTTGCAAGCTTTCTGTTGTTGATATTCAGCTTTAATCCCTGGTGGTCTGATAGGATGCAGAGTGTTATTTCAATTTTTTCCCTACCTGTTAAGACATGCTCTATGTTCAAATTGCTGCTATTGGAGCACTACTACCAGGCATGAGAATGTACTTTTCATGACCTAATACTCATCCACTAAGCCCCCATCTTCTTACTGCTACTGTATTGCAGGTTAGGTTTCAACATGTAACTTTTGGTTTGACAGAAGCATAGAGATCATAGCAAGAGGTTTTGATTTGCCTCTCTTTTCAGTACCTTTGCTTGCAGCTTCATAACATTGTGAGGCATCCCTGTTGTATCTACAGCCACACACTGACCCTTGTTCCTATCCCTGGTGATAAGTAAAGTTTAAGACATAAAGACTGGCAGAAGAATTTGGAGAAAGCATAAGCATCAGAGCTTGTGTTCTTCTCTGGAGTCATGCTTTAGAACATATGTATATGTATGTATGTATGTATGTATGTATGTATGTATATATATATATATATGTTTAAGGTAAAGTCTTAGATTTTTTTTACTTTACAGCTCATGTATATGCATACACACATACACACCATAACATTTTAGGTGTTTGTTACTAGAAAGGGTTTTAAGGACTGTCTTGTCTGCCATATGCTGGATATAAAATTCTTTATGAATACTAATTTCCTGTATAGATTGTAAAAATAGTTTGAATTATGCAAAATAATTCAGCAAAAATAATTTCATGGGAAAATACACATAAATTTAATTATATATAAATTTTAAACTCACTTTTTAATGCAATTTCCCCCTTTTGGAGATGTAAGGTCACAGTATTATATTCAAGAGCATTCAAGGTACATGTGTAATACAATCCTTTCTCTGCAATCTCAGATTTCTCTTGGGAGCAACGTCACCTTACATCAGAGCCTGTACCACAGAATGACAGTGAAGGTGTACAGTATAGATGATTAGAAGTTACTCTGGGAACACAGATTATTATTTTTTCAACCATTTTGCATCATGGGTGGTTCTGGGGAATGGTACAGATGAACTTCATTTTCAGTGAGAAGTAGCATTTTCCTATAATAAAGCAATGATGCTGGAAATGTAACATAAACAACAGAGACATGGTTCTCTTCAGGAGACTAAGACTTTTGAGGAAACACTTTCTGTAGTAATATCTAGTTTGACCCTTTTGTGTAAAACAGGGGGAAATGGGAGAAATGAACTTTCAGGAAGCATCCACTGTGTAAGGGTTACTCCTGTTGATAGTTTAGGTTCTAAAGAAAACCCACAGATGTCTTTATTTCCTTTTTTAATTTTAGATAAGTAAGCCAAGACTTCACTAGCTAAGTATTCTGTTATGGTCTTGTTCCTCATCAGCTGATGAAGGCAAAATAAGAGCTAAGTTTGCTGACACTAGAATCAATGACTTCTCTGCAGTGTCAGCTGATTTCTCCCACTGAAATTGTTTTTTCCTTGGCAATATTTTTTTATATATTATGATTAAAAAAGTACATTTAAATACTTTAGCAACTCAACATTGGACATTTTAATTTTACCTAGTCATTATTGCTCATAAACATTTAATCTAGTTGTTTATTATGACACTAGGACTCAGAAACTTACGACATAAAAGTATAGGTAGCTCTTTCTTTGGATAGAATTATTTCAAATTTTCAGCATTCTAAAGCATGATGGTTTGAGTCAGAAATGTTCCCCATAAGATCATAACACATAAATACAACCTGTTCAGGCTATATAATGACATTTGTTATGTGTGTCTTCCAGGCTGACCATTTGGTATTGGATAACCAATTATTGTGCTCTTCCCTCGGGAAGACTATTTCTCCAGCTCTCAGTATTCCTTAGTTGCCTATAGATATTTTTGTATGACTGAGGGCTGTAGCAGGAATCTTAAAAGTTCTTATTAATAAAATCAAACCTGAGGCCAGTTATTGGGGTGAACTGGAAGATAAGAGAACCAGAATAAGCTACAGCTACCTCAACTCGATGGATCCTCAGCTGGTCTTGTTTCCACAGACTGGAGGCCTCTGTGTCCACATATCTGAATGGCTCTCAGCTGAACTGTGCTGCTAGAAGCCGAAAAGCTTAACCAGCCAAATGCCTCTAGTTTCTGGTCCTCATGCCTTATATACCTTTCTGCTTTCTACCACCACTCCCTGGGATTAAAGGCTCCTTTCGAGGATTAAAGGCGTGAGTCACCATGCTTGGCTGTATCCTTGGACACATGGATTTCTGCCTCTGGAATGCTAGGATTAAAGGTGTGAGTGCCACCATTTTCTAGACTTTGTATCTAGTGGCTGTTCTGTCTCTGACCCCAGAAAATTTTATTAGGGTGTACAATATTTTGGGAAACACAATACCACCACAGAGGACTCAGCTTTCCCTATCTGATTAACAGGTCGATATTTGTAATCCTTGTTCATACCATGCAGGCTGCCAAAGAGAGAAGCAACTAACAGTCCTATCCAGCTATGATAACTTTAAACCACAAAAATGACCAGCATGACAAGATAAGCCTAAAGAGACTTCCTTGTGCAACAGACAAAGAACAGTATTGAAAGTTTCAACCAATCATAAGGCAGAATGTTAGAGTGGAGACATATTGAATACATCTAAAACACAGCTCCTATGCCTAAGACCGAGGATCACTACAGATGAAGGAAAGGCAAGAGTGTAAGAGCCAAAGAAATAGGAGTTTAATTTGGGATTGTGTTTCCTAGGAATGTCAGAAGCTACACCCATAAAGTCTCACCACCATGACTGTCTAAACATGTGCTATCAGCTTTTAGCCAGGATTCCAGTGAGTGTCAGGCGGAAAATGCGTTTGAGTAATAGAATTAGAGCAGATGCATTTGAATAATACAATAGAATCATAAAAAAGAAGCCAAGATACTTTTTACTTACACAATAGGAAAGAAACCTTGACAGCATTTCAGAAACTGGCCAGAATCAAGTCATTGAATATTCTAATGATTTATTTTAAGTATAAAAATAAGAAAAAAAGAGAAAACAAAGTACTCTACTTAAACAGAGCTATCTAGGCAAGTCTTTTCTTGGGGTCAACCATGCGGACACTCATAGATCACTGTAGCTGTCCAGGGTACCAAGCTACTGCTTGAGTTGGCAGAAAAATGTAGCATTGTCCATGTCAAGTTGATTTTATAACACGTAGAATGTAATAGTTTTTCCTTAAAGGAAACTTTGGTGAAGATTTCTCAGGGATGTCTGTGAGGCCAAGGAATGTATACTGGGCTTAGATTTCCTCTAGGGGAAGTATTGAGAGGACTGTGATAGTAAAGCCCATGCTAAAATGGAGCAGTGTATTGCAGATGTTAGGAACATGGAATATCTGCTAAAGTAAGCTCCAGTTTCTGAATGGAGCAAACCTGTTAGAGGATACAGCAGCTGAAGACATTAAAGCCATTAAGTTGGGGGCTTCCTAACCATATTGGAGCTTAGATGATAGCACGATGGGCCTTGCTGACAGACAGGGAATTACAGGGTTTAATGGATATTACTGGCTGCTGTTTCTTCTTCCTCTCCTTCTTTTTGTTTCTTCTTCTTCTTCTTCTTCTTCTTCTTCTTCTTCTTCTTCTTCTTCTTCTTCTT
>CABHPQ010151914.1:20655-39215 GCA_902168405.1 Peromyscus aztecus
TTCTTCTTCTTCTTCTTCTTCTTCTTCTTCTTCTTCTTCTTCTTCTTCTTCTTCTTCTTCTTCACTTCTTCTTCTTCTTCTTCTCCTCCTCCTCCTCCTCCTCCTCCTCCTCCCCCTCCTCCTCTCCCTCTCCCTCTCCCTCTCCCTCTTCTTCTCCTTCTCCTTCTTCTTCTTCTTCATCCTCTGTCTCCTTTCCCTCCTTCTCCTTCCTTTTCCTCCCCCTCCTCCTTCTTGTCTTCCAAGGTTTCATGTAGATCAGGAGGTAATTAATCTTTCTATATAGCTGAAGATGATCTGGAATTAGCCTTCCTGCTTCTATTTTTGAAATGGTGATATTATAGGCATGTCCCAGCAAAGCTTGTTTATATAGTGCTTAAAATTTAATTAAGAAAGTTCTACATGTTAGGGAAACACTCTTCTAACTGAGACATCTAGATCAGCAGTTCTTAAATTTGGGGTGCTACCCCTTTGGGGTCACATATCAGATATTTAGGTTATTATGCATAACAGTAGCAAAATTACAGTTATGAATTAGCAAACAATTTTGTGCTTGAGGTCACCAGAACATGAGGAACTGTATTAAAGAGTTTCAGCATTAGGATGACTGAGAAGCATCTGCTCTAGATCCTTCATCTTTTCCTTGCTTTGGTCCTGCTAGTCCTTGTTATTCTGTTCCTCCACTTTGAAATGGGAATGCTTGTTTTACCATTGTACATTGGATTTATGAAAATTCCTTTTTATTTTATAGGAGCATGAAGCTAAGAAATGACCTTGAATCTGAGTACATACTTAAAATTAGATATTTAAAGAATACTGGAACTGTAAAGTCCACCAGGGTCCTTGAAATTGAACTGAATGCATTTTGTATTATAAAAACCTGTTGGTGCTAGAGGTAGAATGTTACTATTTGAATCTGAAATGTCATCATCTATCAACTCGTGGTATTAATGCTCATTATTTAGCTGCTATCTCCTGTTTGGTAGGTGGAAAATATTGAATAGTTGAGGCCTTCCCTAGCAGCAGTACATCACTGTGGGCAAGTCTTTAAAAGTTATACCTTTCTTTCTGCTTCCTGCCTGACTGATACAAACATCACTATTGCTGTAACTCAGCTCATGTCCTGTGTTAGTCCTAGTTTTGGACCAAAATGCTCTCAGATCATGAGTGCATACAAACATTTCCTGACTTAAATTGTTTTGTCATCAATTATAACAGTGCAAAACTAACTAAAGCTGAAAGAAACCATAGCTTACTCTTTTTTCCTACTTTTCTTTTACTGATATAATTTTTTAATACAATATATTCTGATCATGGTTTTTCCCCTCCCCAATTCCTCACCAACCCTCTGAGTTCACACCCTTTCTGTCTCTCCTTATAAAACAGGCAGGCATCTAAAAATAATAATAAAATAAAATAACTTCTTAACTCCTCATTTATGGTCTATATGTTTGCATCAGATGGCCAATCACCGAAGATCTGTCCTTTCCCACTGCTCTGGTGTTGTTTAGCTTACATTCCACCCTTTGATCCCCTGTACCATCTTAACCGTGTGTGATTGATATATTGTTATCACTGCAGCTGTCCATGGTAGACTTGGTTATAGCATAACCTTTGTCTAACTTTTGTGAGTCATTCCTCCACGTTTAGATAGAGTTGGTCACGGTGTCTACATTCTTAACATCATTTCTTATTCCATATTGAAATATTACTGACTTAAATATTTGTCTATCTTTTTATTAAGTTCTTTTGGAGTTTCATACATCATGTCTGTATAAATCCCAGGAAGAGCAGCAGTATTCTTCACAAAGGACCGTGGGAAGAGACTGGGAAACATGGAATACAAACAAGTGAGTAAGAAGTGGCTGAAGAGCAAATGATTGCGGGGCCAAAATTAGAAAGACAGATCAATAAAGCCTATGCTAGATGCCGAGGTCTCAGGGCTGCAGAAATATGTTCGTTAAGCACAGGAGGCAATGTGGTATTTCAAGCTCATCATGAAAGTGTCACTCAGAAGATTTGTGTCCTAATCCTCTTTTGACACATGGGCTCTGAAAATACAGATGATAGCTCCGTTTCGTATTTGTTAGTCTGACTGTAGGCAAAACGCTTCAACCTAATGCACAACACTGTGAGAAAGGTCAATAAAACATTTTACTACTAATTTCAGACTAGTAAATTGGTTGTGATAATTTTAATTCTTATTAATATTTTATAATTAATAGATTTAATAATTTAAATATTGTTTAATATGTATATCTTTAAAGATTGATTTCATAGGTTTTTGAGTCTTAGATTTAAAAGTCATTATATAGGGTAGTTACTGGCCTGTAGTAAGCCATGTGTTAGTCAGTGATAACAGAAAATAGTAGAATGATAGAGGCTGGAGAGATAGCCCTGGGTTAAAAGTGTGCACTGCTTTTGCAAAGGACCTGAGTTCAGTCCCCACTACCGGTGTCAGATACTTCACAATTGCTTATAGTTCTGACTTCAGAGGCTCTGCCGTTAGCGTTTTCCATCTCATGCCTGAAGAATCTCATGCCCAGATGAACACCTGCTTGTAGTTTTCTTAAGGTTTGATTTACCATTAAATATGTACATGTGTGTGGGTATGCATATGACTATGTTCATGTTTTACATCCCTGTTTCTTCCTCCAGTGACATATTGGGCTAGTATTAGAGGGTGTTCTTTTTGTTTGTTTGTTTTAAATTTATTTTTGTTTCTATTTTATTGTGGTTGTTGTTTTCTACTGTGTTTCCTAATGTCATTTGGCACTTTCTGGAGACATTTGTTTGGTGGCTGTGACAGCTGTGAGTGAGAAATAGCAATAGTGTTGCTTTGAAAACTTGCTATATTGTTTAATCATTTATGAGAGCTATGAGAATGTTTTATCATCTTGTATTATCTTTGTATAACATATAGAAGAATTTCCAATAAAGATTTACTGGATTACTACATACATATTTAATAGTATAAATAAAGTCACTGGGAAAAATACACTGGTAGCTATTTCACACTATAAAAGTATCTTATAGAATATAACTATCCTCAAATGCCAATATGTAGGGGTGATGATGAAAACTTATATGAACGAAGTGAGTGTTATTCAATAGAGATAGGGAAGAGAACATAAGCAAACTTCTAAACTGGGTCCATAGACCATGAGGTCTTGTCATAGGTACACAGGGAGCTTACAAACTACTATTTTGAGTTGTTATATTCATTTGAGCAAGTATAAGATATCTTATGATACAGACATACAGACATGCCAATGTAAGCAAAATAATGCTCAAGGAAATAGCAGAGGGAGGCTAAGCCTCAATCAACCTTAAAAACTATCTTTTGACTATGTATCATCATTCTATCTATCTGTCTCTGTCTATCTATCTATCTATCTATCTATCTATCTATCTATCTATCTGTAATCACTTATCTATCTATGCATGTTACAATTAGGACTTAATTATACCAGGACTTAGTTATACCAATCAAATATACAATGCTAATCTATGCTTAATATATAATACTACTTTTTATTTTTAATTTCTCCACTTACCATGCTATCACATATAATATTATATATTAATTGTCCAAACACTTCTATTTATAAATCTAGAAGCTAAACAAATAGGGATTTTATTCCATCTCTAAGAGTAACATCTTTTTGAAGTGTGTCAGTATACATTGGTGGTTGTCTACTTTATGATACTTAGTTAAATACCCATTGTGGTTCATTGAGTCCTTTAAAAATAATACTTTAATGGAATTTAAAGTGAGTTTTGAATGACTTCTTCTCCTTGGAGAATTACTATATTTTTGAATAATCACAAATTTCTAATTCATTAAATGCATCTTAGGTCTATGGACATTGTAGTTTCCTTCTCATTTCACTGTAATTCAAATGGCTTCCCAAAACACTGCACACACACATGCACACACACACAAACACACACACACACACACACACACATACACCACACACATACACCACCATGCACTCATGCATGTGTGCACACCCACATATGCATGCATTCACATGCACACACACCCATAAGCTTTCAGCGAACATAACTTAATCAGCTTTTATATGTATGAGTGCAAGTCTAAATAGAGGCCAGAAAACAGCATCAGATTCCATGGAGCTGGAGTTGTGAGCAGGCCTGAGCTGCTCAGCATGGGTGCTGGGCACTGAACTTGTGTCCGCTGGAACAGCGGCGATTGCTTTCCACCCTTAAGCCATCTCTCCAAGCCCTCTTAATTAACTTTTAATAAAGAAAAAATTATTCACATTTGTCACACTATTATTCTTACTCCATTGAATTTAGTAATTTCCTATATGGCAGGCATGGTGATACATACTTTTAATCCAAGTACTTGGGGGGTAGCCAGATCTCCATGTGAATTCAAGGCCCACCTCATTCCAGTCCAGTGAGACCCTATCTCAAAATTTTTTTTTCTTTTGTTGGAAATCAACATCTCTTATTCTTTTTATTTTCTTTTTGAGATCCAAAAATTACTTCATTAAATTGATGAATCAGAACATAGAACTTTACATACAATTGGTCAAGGTGCAGAGAATAAGCGACTGTGGAATGCTGAGCCTTAGTGTCTGTATCACAGAATCTCCCCTCAGGCTTTGGAATCATGGTGAAAGAGCTGATAGAACAGATGTCAGATCCAGAGGTGATGGATGTCCCACACGCAGCAGGGTGGCTGCACATATGACCTCACAGTGGTTGTGCCAGCACGACAAGACCTGTGCGTTCAAGCCAAACCAAGTCTCATCATGGCCAGGGACACTAGGCATAAAGCCCCACACTTAGAGAAGTAGCTGTTGACAATGGATAGTGTCTGGGGAAGGAGAGAGAATTATTTAAAAGTTTATCCTCTGGGAAGACAACCACACTACAGAGGAAGGACCTACATCCAAAAATTTATGAACAGAACAAATTGGAAATGGCAAGTATAAAATAAAAAGAAAGAAAAAAGAAGGAGTAGATGCAAAGTTGTATGGATATGGAAGTATAGATTGTCTTTCAGAGGAATTGGGGGCATGAATGTGATCAAAACACACTTATGAAATTCTCAAAGAACTGATAAATGTTTCTAAGATCTAAAATGTTTCTAAAAAAGAACAAAAAGCAAAAATACACACACACACACACACACTCACAAACACATCTTGATGACTACTTACAACTCATAAAATTTATGGTTTTAAAAATATAATACACAGGAAATGTGTAAAATATGTCAATATAGCATTCTATTTTGTAATATTGTGTTGGTCAACTTTCTCTTGTGGTACACTACATAAGAAAAGTCAGCATTATAGAGGAAAGGTGTGTTTTGGCCTGTGGTTTTAGAAGTCTTGACCCAGGGTCTTTTGGACTCCTTGCTTCTGGACCATGGAAAGGCCAACTGTCATTGTGGAGAGGCAGCCGTCAAATGAAGCTGTTTGCCTCATGGAGGCTGTAAGCACTGTGCTCACTGGAGAGGGAGGAAGAGAAAGGAAATCAGAGACACACAATGGAGGGACTGGACCAGGATGTAATTTCCAAGCACAAAAACCAAGTCACATTTCACTTCAACTAGATTCAACTACCAAAGTTTCCACCATCGTCTAGTAGCTTATAAACTTGCAAAATATCACGTATGGATTGATGTAATTACAAAGGTTAGAGGTTGGTCCAGTTACTTTCCCAAAGTCCTGCTTCTGAATATTGTTGCACTGGGAACCACACTTTTAAGGTTTGAACAGCAATTCACACACCAAACTTAACAATGAACAATAAAATATTAATGAACAGCAATAACCAAATTTCTTTTTTAGTATTACTGAAAGTGAATAACTTTAGCTAAATTTAATTTGAATGCCATAAAATATATAATTTCATATAGTTATTTAACATATGATTGACCCCATGTGTATTAAATTGTGTGCAATAAAGAAAAACATCATATGACATATGCAATCATCACTAAGTAGCTTTGTTATTGATTAAGACAGTATTTGAATTTCTACACATGAAGGAATTATTTCTTATTTTTGCTACTTTCAACAGCACAGGTCATTGTATTGTGTCCCAGTATCTTTCTAAATTTGAACTCTTTCCCCACCCTACGGATAATAATAAACACTATTGTATTTAGAGTGACTCAATCAAACCCTTTCACCGTCTATGAAATACTGAATCTAATCTGGTGCTCTTTAGGATGCTGGTTAATGACATACTGCAAGGGAGAAAAACACAAATGTGATTAAAATCAGAAAGTGAACGCAAACCCCACAGAGGGAGAGAAAAGAGCTGGAAATGAACAATTTTGCCAGGAAATTTATACAGGAGGACTCCTTCACTGGGTCACTTGATTTATTCCTAGCTTATTGGCAGACATGAGAAATGCAGAAGCGCAACTTTTCTATTGATCTATTTGTCTGTTAAAAGAAAGTTTATCACTTCTGAGAAAGAAACCTATCTTCCCACTGTCACTATGTTCTCAAAAATCCTTTTCATTGTATAAAAATTAATCAAAATGTAAGTTTATAGACTGATGACAAAAGTTTCAGTAATCATTTTAGCATAGCCATTTACTTCATAGTCTCTTAGTAAAATCTGGGGACAGCACATTACATTTTTCTTTCAAAGAAGACATAATAACTGCAAAATGAATAATGAAATAAAAACCCAACAGTATGTCTCTTAGAATTTCCTAAGGATGAATCATTCCTTTCTCAGAGTAGTAATTGTGTGCAATGTTTCTTTTGCATTTCACAGTAAGAAAAACATAAAGAAGAAACATTGCCATCCAAGTGATATTTCATCAATACCAGTGTTCTGATAAACAAATGAGGACACTATGTGAGGCAGGGTCCCTTGCTGTGATGTGTGTATGATTTCTTACTAGAAGACATACCACTCCTTAGAACCATTAAATGCCAGCCACTTGATCAGCCATCTTGTACCTTGCTCCCTATCTTGTTATTACTAGGATTAGATTACAGACCAATATGTCACCATGCAAGGTGAAGATTTTTTTCAAGTCTCTTCTCTTGTCATCATCTTAAAAAAAAATTCATTGTGGTCTGATTTACACAAATCATGGATTTCAAAATTCTATTTCTTGATAATTAAACATTTAAAAACTATAACTTCACCTATTCAGTAACATCTCAACCCACCATTGACTTCATTTTTCTTTATTTTTACGACCAACATATGAATATCTCAAAGTAAATATTTAATCATGTTATTTTCCAGTTAATATGCTTCATCATTGCCTGTGTATGTTCTGAAACCTTTTTAATTTATATATCTATCTTGACATCAACACCTGTCTCAATTTAAAGCCCATGGGTATACAGGTATGGCAGGTTCCAGGTAAATCTGAAAGATGTATTTATTCTTTTTCCATTCACACTTATGTGTTTGCTATTCTTCAGGGCACCATACAGGTTTCTACCTACGTAGACAATGGCCATACTTAAACTACTGGTATTTAGGACACTCTTCATTATATGTTGCCTGGAGATCTAGATTTTAAAGATAGAACAGCATAGTGTTTAGGTTTCTTGAAAGGATACAAATTAAACCTCTGCAAACACTGGTAATTATGTGGCTATTTATATGCTTCCAAAAGTCTTTTCTGAAGGATTTATGGCTACAGACTTTCTTGTTCATTTCTTTCTCCCATATAATGTGTCCTCTTGTTAATTTCATTGTATCTGCCTGTCTTCTTGGGGTTTGGGATCCTGGCAGAAAGCAGAGATGAATGAGTAGGAACTCAGAGCAGGATGTGGACTTTGATTCAGGAAGTAGACAGTGCAGAGTTCCAAACACTGAAGGAGTTCTAGTGTTGGAGGTGAAACAAGCTAGTGACGCTCCCTCCAAACACTGGGAACTTGGCTATTAGCCAGTGCTTCTTTACCTTTATTTCACAATTCAGCATATATGTATGTGAGAGAACAAAACACCTCAGACTAGATAATTTAGGAACAAATATTTTTGTAGCCCCTCATTTTCAATATTTGTACATTTAATGTATCAAATAATCTTCCCTCTCATCTTTTTCCCTTTCTTTCCTCTCTGTCACCTTTCTTCCCTTTTCCTGTCCCTCCTCCCTTATATTTCCTGCTTTCTTTCCCTTATATTCTTCTCCTCCCTCTCTTCCTTTTCAAGTCTTTCCCCCTCCCTTCCCTTTCTTTCATACCCCACTTTCCTTTCATTTTCTTTAGAATGGCCTCCCATTGTGTATACCATTGCCTAGCACCCGCCTCCCTCATAATAGACTATATACTGCAGATTATTTTTCCTCAATTTATTTGGATCTACATCATCACTAAGTGACTACATTTTATTCAGTTGGCACATCATGTATTTTAACAAATCCAGTTTAGTTTGACCTTGAGACAACATTCATTTCCTCCTAATTCTAACCACCATACACCAAACAGTTCTTATTAATGTGCTAATTGTTATGCCTTAAGTTTTGATATTTTTCTGACTAACATTATTTCTTTTAATATGTTGGGTTGTTTCCAAAAAGAGAAGAATGAAGTCTTGAGTGCTGTGATGAAAGTAGTTAAGACATCATTTCCTTACATTATTTATCTCCATCCTCAGGAATCATACAAGAAATTCAGTGGTATGATTTTCATATCCAATTATGAAAATCAAAGACCTTAAAAAGACTGTGATCTATACTCAGTGAATTGGTATCAAAGCCAAGAAAATGATCTTCTTTCTGGCTTGTACCAGGTATATTTCAGCCAAATGTTACTCCAAATTCATATTCTGAAACTTAACCTTCAATGTGGTTTATTAAGAGAAGAGGACTTTAGAAAGTTATTGGGCCACCAGGACTCGGTCCTCATGAATGGGGTTAATGCATTTATAACAGAAGTACAGGGAGCTTGTTGTTCCCTTTACCTATGTAAGTATTCAGCAAGATACTAAATCTATGAAGCAGAGAGAGGCCTTCCCCAGACTCCAGATATGCCAGTACCAGAATCTTGGACTTCTCAGTCCTCAGAAAAGAGGAAAATGTTTAATTATCCAATGTAAGGTGTTTTGTTCTAGCAGCACAAACAATCTAAGACATTGTATATTTCCAAGGTCATACCTCCTTGTTGGCCGCCTTCTGCTGGGCAGTTTTTGGTAATAACTTCTCAAATGATCTAATTTAACGGAACCTAATCTTCTAATCTAATCTTGCAAGTATCAATCCTATCTGATCAAACCCAGCTAATCTTAGCTAATCTAATTTTAGTGTCTATATAAAAAGCAATGAACAGTCCATAGAGAGAACAGAGAACCACTCTGAAGGGTTCCCAGTCTATATAGATAGCTACCATCGGGATTTTAAGTGTCAGAAATGAATGGTTAAAATGTAGGCTCAACACAAAGTCACGGAATTCAGAAGCAGAGAGAGAGATTATTTTTCCTAAAGAATGAGAAAGGGAGAGGAGGAGTAAGAAACAGAGAAAGACAGAGAAGGAGAGAGACAATGAGGGAGAATAAAACAAAAGGAAAAGAGACGGGTCTTTTACAAGTACTTGAATTAAAATATTGATATTGGAGACTAAAATTTGATAACTGGAGACTAGTGTTAGCTCTATTCCTAGCTCAAGTAGATAAGAAGCTACAGTGTGAGACAACATGAGAGAAAAACGAGAGAAGAGGGTGGAAGAAGAGGGAATATGTGAAGGAAATAGAGGGAGATGTTTAGGAACAGGAGGGCATAGAGAGACATGAGGAAAACAGGGATGAAAAGTAGGAAGAGGTTGTAAAAGGGGATGAAAGAGCAGAGTGAAATGCTGGAAAATAACTCAGGAGGAAGATGACAACAAGGAAACTAAGACACATATGAGGGAAGAGAGAGAAGAGCATGGGGAACTGAAAACCGGGTCGGGGGTGAGGGGAATGGACTGAGACAACAAGACAAAAAACACCAAATACAGGACAAAAGACACAGTGTATGTAGGGGAGGGAGGAGGGATAGAGGGAGAAGGGGGGATTGACAGCAAGATGTGGGTGAGAGTGTAAAGTTGCATAAAAGAAAATTTTGGGTATTATTTCTGCCTTTTAACAGCTTTCTGACTGATTTAATAGTTAACATTTTCAGCAATGTGAGATAACTCTTTTTAATGTCACTCATTTATGAAAAAGTGTCTATGATGACCACCTGTTATTTATATTAAAGAACTTCAAGCCGTGCAAGAGGGGACCTTTCTCTTTTATCAGAGGTCAATTGTGCACCCCACATAGATAATATTGCATGAGAAAAGCATCCTTACTGTGCTTCACTTGACCAATCACGCCTCAGACACAATTTTAAATTAAAATTTTACTTTTTAAAATGCCATATTCCCTTGCAAAATATTGGTGATTTAAGATGTCTCTTTAACTTTAGTTGTATAGGGGCTAAAAACCAAATTCTTAGACATATTTCATATTTTCTGAAAGCAAATTTTTTGTTTTCTGACATTGGTTGGCAATTTATTTTATTTCTATGTTTGAGGACTTGGACTTAAGATATAGGAGAAAATGCTAAATAATCAACATGTTATCCACATATTTTTATCGTCTCAGAAAGGCATGGCTTTCCTCTGGGCCCTACGATTACTCTGCTAAATGGATATAGTATTAAAGTGAATGCTAGTGACTTTTAGTTAGTCATAGATCAGTGCATCTCTCAACCATCATCAGAAAAGCTTCTTTTTGCAGTTAATGGCAATTAATACAGAGGCACACAACTGGCTGAGGGGCAGAGAATAAGACTACAGAATCACCACCCCTATTTGGGATATCTGAATTACACCCTTTCCTCCCAAGTCTCAGGGGTCATTCTGGAAGAGGGGCAAGAAGTCTTTAAGAGCTATATGGTCTAAATGACTACAAAGAAATCATGTTTTCTGGACTTGGTACAATGACACATATGAACTCAAAGGAGCAGAGACACTGTGCATTAAATCTGAACAGGCTCAGGACAGACAAAATTCCAGTATGTTGAGGGGAAATGGGCATTAAGATCAGCTAGCTAAGGAGCAATTGATTGCTGGTGGGAGAGAAAAAGCCAGTTTTGCTTAAGTGTGCAGCTCCTGGTGTGTTGACCACACTCTAGTGTCTACTAAGAATATATGAATAGCACAAACTATACTTCATAGACTGAAAAACTAAAAGTGGACACAACATTGGATGAGTAGCGAAGGGGTGACTGATCAAGGAGGAGTGTGGGATGATGTCACATGAATATGGTTCAAATGTGTTGCAAAATATTCCCATAAACTAAGAAAAATGAACACACACACACACACACACACACACACACACACACATACAGGGAAAAAAGGAAAAGAAAAGAAAAAACAAGAAAGAAACAAAGGAAAGCAAGACTTTGGGAGCCATGAATAGATGCTAACAGATACATATGTGTGATCTCTCTCCTGTGCAACTGATAACTCTAAACACAGACTCTGCATTCAAAATAAAATATGGAACTGAAGTCGTGGGATAATATTTTTATTCAAAAGTACTTACACTCTCAGCCAAATGTTTTTAAATTGACATGCAATTTTATACACATTAATGGACTCATTGTATCATTTCTAATATGTAAAAAGCATTTGATGATCAAATTCCATTTCTTTTCACTGCTTGCCCTACCTCTTCTAGTCTCAATAATTACAAGTTACTTTCAAGTATATTTATTTTCTTAGCTGCATATATCTGAAAAGATCTTTTTTGTGAGTATCGTATTAGTTTCTAACATATCTTTCATATGTATCAGTTTATTTTTTATTTATTTTTTTATAATTTATCTTATTTATTTTACAACATAATTCAACTTTACATATCAGTCATAGATTCCCCCGTTCTCCCTCCTCCCGCCCCGTCCCCCTCCCCCCCCGGCCCACCCCCCAAGATGGAAATGTATCAGTTTATTAAGCTTTATATATTGTTCATACATTGTGAACTACTTAAATTAGCAATCATAATGTTTTCATCCGTTCTTTTGCTGTGGAAAACAAGTTGTTAATATTAGGATACTTAAGTTGTATCTGTCCATACTTCCAGTGTCATTTCTTTATAATAGAGGCATAGATGTACTAAAATTTAAATTTATTTCTTCAGGTTTTCCAGAGCAGTTTTTTCTGTTTTGTTGTGTTTTGTTTTTCTACAAAAGAAAAGAATATAAATAAAAAATATAGGTAAATCATTTCAAATTTCAGTCTAGTCTAAATAATTGCTTTGTAAAATATGAGTAAAAGTATTAATAAAGATGGATACATTTAGGAAGAAACATAATGATTTGAGTCAATGTAAAAAGGAGTATAAAACGTATAAAATAGGATATGAATACCAGGAAGAATTAGAATGCAAGGTAATGATCTTTGTTTTGTCCAAAAGGAGATTGGATTCTTAAGATAATTAAAATATCTTATTTTTTGTATATGTGTTTTTAGTTACTTTTGCAAAAAATTTTGAAACTTAAATAAATACATATGGATTTAAACAAAGTAGAAATATACTCATAAGGAAAAATGATACCTAGCTGAGGCCTCACCACTGTCTTTAATGGTTTATGCCAATAAGCTTCATTTTACTAAAACAAATACCCGAGTTAGATGAACTTAAAGAGAGAAAAGGTTTGTTTGGGGATAGAGTTTCATAAATGTTAGTCTACGCCCACTGGGCTCTGTCAGTTTTGGACTTGTGTTGAGGCAGATGTTGAGGGAAGGAATCTGTGGCAAGGGAAGAAGCTTGTTTTCCTCAGAGTGGGCAAGAAGCAAAAGCAGAGGCAGGAAGGCATGTGGTTCCGTGGTCACCATCAAGAGCATGCCTCCAGTGACCTCGCTCCCTCCCCTTCGGCTTGATGTCCCCAAGTTCCATTCCTACAGTGCCATGGGCTGCGGATGAAGACTTTAACCCAGGAATCCTCGCAGACCTGTAAGGTCCAGGAATCATCCAACTTCAAAACAGGACAGTCTCTGCATGACATTTCATGTTTAAGATAGAGATTCTGGTAGATTAGGGTGAGAAAAACATACCAAATGAGTAGGGAATTATCTTTTCTTTGCTCCAAGTAAAAAAACTCTCAAAGAGTTCATAGACTATGCCAAAATAAAACAACAAACACTGTACCTAGTCCAAATACTTTGGAAAATATGTCAAAACTCACACAGATATTTATAGCAGCTTATTTGTACTTGCTAGAATATGGAAATCAGAAAGAGGTCTTTCAGTATGTTAATGGAAGGATAAACTGTGGATCATTTGGAAGATGGAGCATTATTCAGTGCTAAAAGGAGATGAGATGCTGTGCCTTGAAAATGCATGGTAGACTCAAATGACTGCCACCGGCTTAAAAAGCCAGTGTGAATGGCTATGCGTCATGTGATTCTAACCCAGAGATGCTCTGCAAAAGAGTAATCTTTGAAGATAGTAAAAGATGGGATTGGGAGGAAAGAAAGGTGACTAGTCAGAGCACAGAGGATAATACGTAAGGAAACTATGCTGTGTGGAAGGATAATGTGAACTTGGGTCATTGAACACTTACCTAAAACCACAGAATGTTTCCGTCAGCCAAGTCTGCTGCGAGCTCTCGGCTCTGGGAGACAATGACATGTCAACAGAGGTTCATTGATTTCACATGTGCACCACTGTAGAAAGGTCTATGGGAGCTTTATGATTTTTGCTTGGACTTTATATGCCTAAAACTACTTGAAAAAGCAGGTTAGGCTGCAACATATAAGTATAAATACCTTCTTAGCACTTTGTTGCTCTGTGTTCAATTTCAGAAAAAAAAAACTAGCTTATTCTCTAAAGAAACAGCAGAAGAATTAAAAACACATTAAGTGGAGAGATCATGTGTTTAATATGCACCTTCTACACATAGCTAAAAGATAACTGTATACATTAGTTTTAGGTCACTGTATTTTGACTGATATTTTCATACAAAGGTCAGGTTTTGAATTTTCTACATCATGTTGACATTCAAAAAATTCAAAGTTTACCATATTTTGGACTTTGGAATAGGATGTTCAGCCTGTATTGGAAATCTTATTTCTCACTGCTACCCTTATCTCATTTCCTAATTACATCTTGCAGGTTTTAAAACTAAGACTGTAAACCTCTTGATTGGATTCTAATTATGTCAAGTACTGCTTGGCTTTTTAAAGAAAATTTTTAATAAACTTAGATAAATGGGATGCTACTGCTTATTTTATTGTTCAATTGCAAAATAATTCCTTGTGTTCTGAAAATTAGTTCATTGTTATTTCTTCCTAAGCATTTAGCCAAAAGCTTCTTGTGCTCAGTGGACAGCTATTGTACCACAGGAGGAGAGGTTCAGGCTTTAGTGGACGGCACTGCTGGATCACCTAATGCCATGACAGTTTCCCTTTTCAGTAGGAAATAAACATACTTTCTATAACATATTCATGATTTGGACAAAATACTTAAAATCCTTCTATGTATTTTATACATTCAGAATTCTGCATGCATAACCTGGAACAGACCTTGACTTCAGTGTGTGTGTGTGTGTGTGTGTGTGTGGTGGGGGGGTCTCCTGCTTGCCTCTATTTTGTGATAGTCCATGGACAGCCAATAATATCATGTTAACGTATTTTAGAACTGTGCTTAGCATACATGAATATTGCTAATACTTAAGGTTGGTATGACCTTCTTAAAGTTTAACATGGGAGTTTATTGATATTTGAATTAGCCCCAATCTAATTTTTTTTAATCACGAGTCAAATTTTGTTTTCCAAAGTGAGTTAAGGCATTTGAGTGCCTCACAATTGAAAAGCTGCTAAATTTGGGAGATTCTCTGTCCTTGTTCTTCACATGAAGATAAAAGTCTAATATAGGCATGACATTTTCTGCCCTGTAATCCTAACAAAACAATTCAGAATGTATTACTTAGGCTAAGGAGCCAGACTTTTCATATATGCCAGTGAAGAGCTCTTGCAGGGTCATCAAGAGAAAGATGTTTCTGCCCATAATTTCCTGTCTCTTGTGTAATGCTAAATGGGTTACTTGGCATTGTAAAAATGCAAATATTCTTTGGGAAACTTTGTTGTTATTATGATGCATTGCAAAATTAGTGAAGGCATTGACGTATATGAAAACCACTTCAAGTTTGGTGTAGAACTAAAGGCAGGTACAACTTGAAAACTTAGTTCTGCATTAAAATGAACACGTCTGAACAAGGCTTTTCTGAATGCAGCTCGCTTGGACGATTCTGCACTCCCTGAGTATAGATAGCATAGGTTACTATAAATTCTTCACTTATTCTGAGATCCACCCATGGGTTTATTGCCCCTAAACCCTCACACAATTTCTTAAGTAATTTTCCTGGGAGTATGTCCAGGAAGGGAAATCACTTTCCCTCAACCCCAAGGATGGGTTGCTTTAATCAGAGACCTATGTGGTGTTTAAATTATTGAACCTCTTTCTGGTCAAGGTCTTGACTGTATATTTTACTACTGGTATGTGGACCTAGGTAATTTATCTATTTTCCCATTGGCCTTTTCTTGAACTTTTAGGTTTCAGGCACATTTACATTAAACCTGGAGAAGACAGAGTTAGTGACTTTAATACAGAATGGAGGTACTTATGTTAGGAAGGGTCCTTTAAAAACAGCAAAATGTTTACTATTTGTCATGTTTTTATTTTTCTTTATAGCAGACTAAAATTCCATTGTATGCATGCATTGTGTTTCTAAAATCAACCATCTGTAGTAGATGCCTAGGCTGGTTGCATCTATCATCTATTGTGAAGTGTGTGTCAATGAATATGAATGTACAAATCCCTTTATGATAGGATATACGGTCTTTTAAGCATATGTCCAGAAATGGAGGAAATGAGTAAAGTTTAGAAAGGTGGATATCTTTCTTGCATATTTTGTTTCAGATCCAGATCCTAGATTTTAATGTATTGATTTATGTGTGTATATCTGAACGCATATGGGAGGTATAGTTCATGAAACAAATGGGCAAATAAATATGAGAGAGAGAGGAAAGAGAGAGAGAGACAGACAGAGAGATGGACAGGAGTGGATATACACAGTGTGAAAGCAGAAGTGGGGGAGGGTGGGCAGAAGAAGGAAGAAGGGAAGCAGGACCAAGAAGAACAGAGTATGCATGAAAACATCGGGAGGGAACTTTGGATGCTGCTGCAAAATCAGTCAAAAGAAAAACACTAGAATGCTTGCTGCGAGGTAGGCTTCCCAGGAATCCTCAGCCACGTGGAACAGTAACCCTGCTTGTTAGACTCACATCGGATCCTACTCTCTGATTCACAGGAAATGGCCAACTGAATAGCATATGTCTAATAATGACTTATAAATTGAACCCAAAGTTTCTTTCTTATGATTCACTTTATGTCTTCCTTCAGAAGTTACTATGTGAAACACACTTGGAATTTACTTTTATTTTGATAGAGCAAAGGTAGTTGTATGATGTAATTTCTATTTTAGCCAATTGTTATGATACATATCCCATGTTAAACTGTCCTTCTGATATTTATTGTTGTATAATGCCTCATTCTTAAGCAATAGTGAAATGTTGACTACTCAGTCATATCCGTAGAATTAACTATGATTCCCTTTTAATGAATAGTGTTCCACATTTGGGCCAATGAGATGGCACAGCACATAAAGGCACTTGCTGCTAAGACTACAAGTCCGAGTCCAATCCCTAGGACCTAAATGAAGAAAGAAAATCAACTTCCAAATATTTTCCTCTGACCTTCAGAAGCACATTATGATTTGTGCACACATATAAGCATATTCAAGAGTGCACACACATGCAATTTTATAAAAATAATATGCTGTACATGTTATTCCATAATTAAAAATATATATATACATTTCTTTGTTTGTATGTGAGATATTCTTCAATTGTTGCAGAGATTGTCCACTGTGTGTATACATTTATTAAAACACATATACAAGTTATTTTAAAGGCTCCACTAGAAAGGTACTTTAGACTTCATACTTTTATTTTAAAAATACACAGAACTGATTTTTTTATTTTAAGATAAAAATTGACACAACCTTTTAATCAAAGTATTTAACCCCTATACAGTTAGTTTCATAGGTAACATCATGAACTTGGTGCACATCAGTGTGCATTTCAGTGATTTTTTTTTGAAGCGAATTACTGCAGTGGTACCAACATTACCACAGTTTAATTCTAGGACACTCCTACAATTTTAAAGACATCATCCCCCTGCAGTAGTGTAACTGGCCCATGTCCATTCTTCTCCTTTTCCCATATATTGCTGGCCCTGCATCATTACTGTGGAAAAACTGAAAATCAATTTTAGGAAAATATTGATCATGATTCTTTTCAAGAGTGTGTTAGGTACATTCATGCAGCATCTATTTTAGACTACAGGTCTGCACCATATCATGCATCTCTTTCTGTTCTTCTTTCTAGTTCCCTTCTGCTCTCTTGCCTATAAGGGACTCTCTGCATGGACATCCTTCTAGGGATTTCCTTCCAGGTATTGTGAGATGACTATGCACCCTGATCATTTTTCTGTTCTCCAGCTACTGTTTTCAGACTTGGGAGATGAGGAGTTTATAGAAACAGTGAGGACTAAATCATACTCACTACTAGACTTCCTTTCCCTTAGTCTCCTGCTTAGGTAGCTGATTATCAAGGATTTGAACCAAGTAAATAGGAATTGCATTTTCCAGTGTAGTATGACTACACAAAAGTCTAAGCAGAATTTCTTATCTGTTATTTTTTTCGCTCAGAAACTAAATTGTTGGAAGCATTTTGAGTTTTATAGCTTAGGGAAAATTGCTATAATTACTACCATAAAACTTTTTAAATGCAAATATTCCTGAGGACACTGACAGGAGACTGTATTGGACTAGAAGGTGAATAATTTCTTGACTTTAAAAGAAACACTCTGTCAATTTGAAAAATATAATTTCTTGGAATATCTTCAAAATTTTTCAAGTTCACTTGATGTTTTGAAATGTTTCATTTATCTTGGAATTGTATGCTATTTTAGCACAGTACTCTGTGATTGAAACACAATTTTTGTTATTCTTATAGCATTCTATCTGCATTAAAAGTTATTCCTTATGATTGCTTTCATAACTCTATTACAGTTTTACAATAGCTTTCTGGTTGGGGAAATTTGTAAATTACTCAGAAAGGATTTGGATGAATATTATTTTCAGTTAACAATAATTTTGCAAAGGTTAATTGTTCATAGAAGTTGTGTGAACCACTGACATATAAAACATTTTACCTCATGACCTTTGTATAAAAAATCCAAGCATAAGATTCAGAAGCAGCTTATATGAAAGAAAATGTGGTCCACATATACAATGGAGTTTAGACCAAATGCAATTACATCACTTTCAGGAATTAGAGATCATCATGTTAAATAAATACATAGACTTAGGAAGTCAATCATCACATGTTATCTAGCATATGCAGAATGCAGTGAACATATATATATATATATATATATATATCAGAATGCATATATGAATGAATATATATGGAGATAGAGACAGAGATGTGTGTGTGTGTGTG
>CABHPQ010151915.1:0-37926 GCA_902168405.1 Peromyscus aztecus
CCCTTGTTCTGAAAATAAACTTTTAAAGGTAACATATGTATCTGCATTAATACAAGTATGGACTGTGCATTGTACACAATTCAGCTAAAGATGATTTTTTGTTTTATGTTTGAGTAGGTAAAATATATATCACATGTATTGTAGGGGTTTTTTTGGTTTATTTCTTTATGTCTGTAACCAGGATTTTCAGGGGTCTTTCTCAATCAAACCTCATCATCTTTAACTTTGAACAAATCCACAGCCTCTCATCCCCTGAGGAAATAAAAGCATAACCTCTTCTCCAAACTAACATATCTTTTGACTTCCATTTTGAAGTCAAGGCATTTTTTAAATATATAGGTTGGTTTAATCCAGGAGCTTTTTATAACCAAATATCTTTTAGCAGCTATCACTCTTTCTCCAGCGTCAAAAAATTCAAAGACAACACAATAACATAGAGTCTCTAGACTTTCTGTGTATATTTTATTTTTACGTGGCTTATTTCTTTTATATTACTTTACTTAAATTTTAGGACTTTACCATATTATTTTAAAACTATATATTTCTTTTCTATGACTGTCTATACCTTCTTTTTTTCTCTCCCAAGCCTATGGATAGTTTTAAACACACTGTAACCCATTTAGAGGTTTTTTCCATCTGAATCTGTCTTAACTGTGTGTCTGTAATCTTTTTCTGACCCCATGAGTCTTTAAACTGCTAAGTGGCATGGCTAGGACCTCTGCCTCTGCTTTGGTGGTTAGCTCTGCCCCACTTGGTTCCCTGAGAGCCTAGTTTTATGACAGACGTATCTGTGGGAGTCAGCCACATTTACCACCCTGGAGAGATTTTGGGCCCACACTGTCACCAAGTAGTGTGCTAGCCCACTGCTCATAAGCCCCGTAAGTGTTTAGTATCAGAGCCTCTTAAAAGAGCCATACAAGTTTTTGCTACTAGCCAGCTCTTAAAGGAGATGCATCTCTGCTTGCTGCTAGCAAACAGAGCCTACCTGAGAAAAGTTGGTTACCAAGAAGCTGCACTTGACTATTTTTATGGCCCCACATTGGGTGCATTTGTAGGCAGGAGTTTTTCTGTTCCACCAGCCTGCTCCCAAATTATCACACAGAGACTTAATATTAATTACAGATGCTCAGCCAATAGCTCAGGCTTGTTACTAGCTAACTTTTACATTTAAATTAACCCATATTTCTTATCTATGCTTTGTCATGTAGCTTGGTACCTTTTCTCAGTACAGCATGCCCATCTTGCTTCTCTCTGCATGTGCTAGTGACTCCAGACTCTGCCCTTTTTCCTCCCACCATTTTCAGTTTGGCTCTCCCACCTAACTTTATCCTATTCAGCTTTCAGACAGTCAGCTGTTTTCTTTTTCTTTTTTCTTTTTATTACCAACTGTAGATTTTTATTAGAACAAGCTTTTTCATAGCTGTAAGCAGAATGTTAGAATTCATTAAGGTCACTCATGTCTTTTCTCTTCCAGAGAGAGGATGGAGGAGGGAGAGAAACCCCTTATATACGTCTAGGGTCAGTGGAGCAAAGCATTTCAGCAAATGATTCATGGAGCCTGTAGACATTAATGAATTGGGCACCTAAGGGCAGGGGAGTGGGGTGAGGTATGTCAGCATAAACATATCCAAGGAGTCCCAGTACCCACTGCCCTCCCAACCATTTCCCTGCTTCAGAACCCTTAGCATCCCTTCAAGCCCAAGCAGGTGGACACAGGGCATTCATTATCTCCATTTAGATCCCAAATGATCCACTAAAATGTCATGATCAACCCCCACCCAGACTGATCAGAAGACAAATTACAATTTATCAGCTTGTCATAGCACTTCCGGTAAATCAAACCCCAGTGACAACCAGATTCACGTAAATGCCCGTGTGACGTGCGCTCTTTGGAAATCGACTGATATGACTCACAGCAGTGCCACTCCAACCAGCAACCGTTGTTTTGCTGGAACCTCCAGGGCCAACTTCGTGGAGAGAAATTATTTTTTAATGGCCGCTGGGCAGGACACTCCAGTGCCCCCAAGGCCACAGTGGCCATCTGGGTTCTTGCTCAGGTACTGCTGGTGGTAGTCTTCGGCATAGTAGAACTCCTGGCCCTCTCGGATGTCAGTGGTGATGGGGCCAAAGTCATTCTTGGAAAGAACCTTCTGGTATTCCTCCTTGGATCTCAGGGCTGCTTCCATCTGTGCATGGGAGGTGGGATAGACTGCCGATCGGTACTGGGTGCCATAGTCATTGCCTTGGCGCATACCTTGGGTTGGGTCATGATTCTCCCAGAAGACCTTAAGCAGTTCCTCAAAACTGATGTGCTCTGGCTGGTATACAACCCAGACGTCTTCTGCATGGCCAGTTTTTTCGGTATCTTAATATCTTCTTATGGTGGTGGCTGGCAGCATCTCTCCCCCTCAGCCTTCCACTTCCCAGAATTCCTCAGCTGTTTTCTTAAACCAATCACAGCAATAAATGTATACACAGGGATTATTCCACAGCACAATAGTATTAGAATTCTTGACTCTTAGCCAATGAAAGACAAAAACTGGATCCAGAAGAATATTCTTTTTTTTTTTTTAAAATCTCCTTTTGTGCCCCATGGCCCCTTAATTTCCCTTGCCTTTCTATGCTACCTTTCCCCCTTTAGAGACCTTTTATCCCTTAATCTATTCAGGGGATGGTAAGATGGTTCAGTTGGTAAAGTCCTTGTTACAAAACATGAGGACCCTTTGCATCCCCAGTAATCACATAAAACCTGAGCAGATCTGTGTGCACTTGTATTCCCCAGTGCTGGGAGGTGGAGACAGGATGGTATCTGGAGATGGCTGGCTAGCTAGTTTGTGAAATTGATGTGCTTCAGGTTCAGTGAGAAACCCTGTCTCAAAAAATAAGGTGGAAAATGATTTAGGAAGACATTGGTATTGGCCTCTGGATGTGTACATGTGAACATGCAACTGCAGACATTCATACAAATGTACACAGACACAAAGAACACACGTACACACACATACACACCAAGTTGGTCAACTTTCCAAAGTTCTTCATGTTGAGCAGGGATGAGAGCATATCTACTCAAGGATCAAATTTCTCAACCTGCCTGATCTCGGGGGTTCTGAGCTTGGAAATCAAGAGAATAATTGATTGACAAGAAATCTGGATGAGGCCGGGCGTTGGTGGCGCACGCCTTTAATCCCAGCACTTGGGAGGCAGAGCCAGGCGGATCTCTGCGAGTTCGAGGCCAGCCTGGGCTACCAAGTGAGCTCCAGGAAAGGCGCAAAGCTACACAGAAAAACCCTGTCTCGAAAAACAAAAAAACAAAAACAACAACAAAAAAAAAGAAATCTGGAAGAAAGTATCATTCCTTGAGACATCGTATCACATCATCAGTACAATACACAGCAGATTGTCATAATTAATCCTGGCTAAAGCCAAAACGAGAAAAACCAATTACCACTGTCAGGTGTCTCAGAATCATGTTACAATAAATAATTAAAACTTAATGCATAGTAGGACATCAGCTTGATTCGAAATGTAAATCTTGGATACCAAAGACCCACAGAGGTCAGAAGGAGGCATCAGATCTCCTGGAGCTTGAATTACAGTCTTTCTGATATGGGTGCTGGAAATGGAACTCCAGACTTCTAGGAGGGCAAACAAGAGCTCTTAAAGCTGAACCATCTCTTCAGCCCTGAGATTTCCTTTTCCACTAAAATTGACTTGTAGCTAGTAACACAAATCCATCCTCATTACCAGGTGACAATTTCTATATGAGTCAAATGAATGATTCTTTTGTTCTAGACAAAATTGAGTCGGTTGCCTGAGCAGGCCTGTTGTAGGAGTGACCCATGTATAATCAGTCCTAAGTTGAAAATGTCTTCCTTTTTATAGCATCATACAATTGAAATTTAGGAAACAGCATAGGAGAGGTACCTAAGCAGGTCTTAGACATAGACTATGCTCAGGAGTTTATTCTACTAAAGAAAAATGTCAGACCATTTACTTTCCATTTTACAGAACAAATCTAAATGGAAAATTGTATTGCAGTTTACAGTTCCATTTTGAGGCTAATTTCCCCTACTTTCTCCTTTACCTCATTACCAACTTACACTGTAGAAAAGCATTGTTCTTTCCTGAGGCAACTGCTTTAAAGTTGTCCAGTTACATAAGATGAAAACTAAGGATGAGTTCTCAAGAGTAGAAGACTAGTTTTCCATAGTCATCTTACTGTTGCCCTTGTACCTGCTTGTGTATTTAAAAGAAAGACGTTAAAGGAAATATTCCAAAAGAATCCAAGAAAGAGTTCCTGGACTAAATGTCGCTGGCCATCCCTATACTGCCATCTACTGGGAATTTGCCTCAGGTGCTTAATATTCTTCGAGGTGTCCCTGGAAATCTAGTGAGTATATGAGCCACAGGGTGTCTCTTGAGAATAGTCTTAAAGTGATGGCGAGCTCCACACAGTGGCTATGTCTGAACCTTTTGTGAAATGAAGACCTGTAGAGTCTATGTTTATATGTTTCAAACTGAGATCCTACTGTTTGTGAGACCTTTGAAGAGACTGTCACAAAAGATATTGTGTGGATGTCCTGTTAGTATCATAAGCAGGAATAATGTTAGAGAGTAAATCTTATCTTGAGACATTTTTGGTGCCACAACAAAGAAAGAGGAGCCCTTCTTTTTACTCTTTGAATGCACAGAAAATAATGTACCTTTAAAAAGATGGAATCAGTCGGAAAGAGGATGAATTTTCTTACATTGTAAATGTTGCCAACAAGAAGGGCGCACATGTTGTCTAGTTTTTGGAAGATTTTTTGAAGGCTGCTGAGGGAGAGATTGTTGATGGTAATACTCAACTATGGATCCTATGTGTCACATTATCAACCTGCCAGGCAAGATGTGCCCACTAGTGCTATAGTGGCATGGGTAACCAATCTTGGGGTAGCCAATCACCTCCTGATTGGATTTGATGTACATTCCACAGGAGGTAATTCATATCTGGTACTGCAAAACCTGGCCAAAAGGCAGAGGCTGAGGAGGTCAGAAACCCTACTGAGTAAGCTATCATCTTGTTTTGATAAATACACATGCTATGCCCATCCAATTACTTTCTATAACTATGTTTGTGTATATCTTTGATAGGAGAAGCAATGGTCAACAGTGACTACAGAGGCTCATAACTGGTCAGAATACTGAGAAAAAATGACTGTTGGATGCTTAGCCATAAATGAGACATCTATATCACATTATCCCAAGCTTAGGGACCATTGTGGAAGAAGGGTTGGAAAGAACGTAAGAACCAGAAGTGGAAAAACACTCACAGCAGCTGTGAGAAGATCTCCACAAGACTGGGTCCATCAACATGGATAGGGGAGGGTCTCACAAGGCCCCACCCCTTGCTGAGGTTTTTAGTGTTCATGGGGCTGGAAAGAGGCATTTTTTTAGTGATATAGCCAGTGATAAGTTGCTCCTGCAAATAACTGCTCATCCACATTCCTGTAAATATATCTAATGAAATTCATTGGATCACAAAGAAATAAAAGAGACAGAAAATAGAAGTTGGGAAGAAGGTGATCAGTAGAAGTAGGCAATGGGAGTAGAATAGAATAAGAAAATTTTACAAGCATTAAATGTCCTAATGAAAGCTATTTTTGTCTATAATTAATATACACTATACAATTTCTAGAGATTTATTTTTTTAATTAATTTATTTCTGTTTCTGACAGTTTCACACATGAATACTAGTAGTGCATTTACATCATTTCTGTCCCTACCCCTCTCTGCTCCAGCTCCTCTCATGGCACTCATACCCTCTCAAATGACGTGTGTGTGTGTGTGTGTGTGTGTGTGTGTGTGTGTGTGTGTGTATGCATCCTACTGAGTCCATTTGGTGTTGCTCACATGTATGTGTGTTTAGGACTGACCACTTGGAATTAGATAACCTATCAGGGGTCTCGTCCCTAGAGAAAACTGATCCTTCCTCTCTCAGCAGCCATTGACTGCCTGTAGCTCTTTATCTAGGTGGAGCCTTGTGAAATCCACCCCACCCATATTGGCATGTCAATTGCTGTTGTCTTTATGTAGATCTTGTTTAGGCAATCATATTGTTGAGATTTCATGGGTACAGCTTCCCTGTCACGCCTAAAAGACCATGTCTAGCAGCACATGCCCTGGTCGTCTGTCTCATACAATCTTTCCACCACCACCCTTCCACATTTCCCCTGCACCTTAGATTTAGGGTTTGTGTTGTAGATGGATCAACTTGACATTCAACAATCACCTGTTCTCGGAATTTTGATCAGTTGTGGCTTCCTGTAATGGTGGTCTCTGTGTGTTACAAGAAGTTTTTTTAATGACGGACGAGAGCTACATTTAACTGTAGGTATAAGGATAAGTATTTAGAACACAGTGAGAAATACATTCTTTTTAAAGGAAAGCAGCAGTAGAAGGTTCTCCACTAGGGTCTATGACCTCTCCAATCATGGAGAGCTGGCTAGGTTTACACCAAGCATGAAGTCCCTCCTGTTGAGTGGGTCTAAAGTCCAATTAGACAGCTGTTGGTTATCCACAAGAAAAAAGAAGCACTACTGCACCACTGGAGAGGTTCTGCCAGACCAGTCATTGCTGCAGTTCATAGGCTTTACAGTTGGATAGGACTGCTGATTGCTTTTCTCCTTCATCAGTTGACATAACATGTTCTGATACCATGAGAGCTAATTCTCAGGGCGGAAGCTCCTAGGTCACTTCCAACTCAATTCCTCCAAGTCCTGTGGTGTCTTCAGCAATAGGGTCTTACCTTCAAGTTCTGGGCGACAACCAAAGACAATGGAAATATTGTTATATTGTTTATATTTATATTGGCGATAGCTTATATTGTTTGGGAAGTCCCTGACCTATAACTTAAAGGGAGATTTCCCATACCTGTTCTTGGGTTTGTGTTAGATAATGTGTGACTCTCAGGGGGAGCATTATCACTCCATATGGTGCAATTTCATTTAGGCTTGGACTGGAGCTATTGATGGTTGTGAGCTACCATTTAGGTGGTGGAAACCCAACTTAGATTCTCTATAAAAACCACAAGTACTCTTAATTGCTAAGTCATCTCTCCAGCCCCTTTATTTAAAACTTTTCTTTTGAGACAGGATCTCACTACATAGACTTGAGTGGCCTGGAACTCACTATGTAGACCAGGCTGGTCTCAAAAACACAGAGATTCACCTACTTCTGCCTCCCAAATGCTGGTATTAAAAGTGTGCACCACTACACCCAGCTCAATTTTTTTTTTAGAAGAACATTATTCTAATGACATAGGGAATTTTTTTCCCTGGGATATACTTATAAGAAATATTAAAGAAATGAATAAAATGGAAGGAGGTTAATAAAACAGTCATTTGAATATGAATTCAAAATAATAGTAAAAGTTGGAGTTTAAGAGAAAACACTGAGGCTGCCAGTGTAATTTTGCAAAGTGGTTTCTAGATACAGTGCTGGGAAGACTCCTTCTTCATGGGACTCTGAGCTTTGCACAGGCACTTAGTGTGTAAGGATAGGGAGGAAGGATGGGAAGAAGACATGGACTTTTGAAACTTTTTTTTTTTTTTTTTTGGTTTTTCGAGACAGGGTTTCTCTGTGTAGCTTTGAGCCTTTCCTGGAGCTCACTTGGGAGACCAGGCTGGCCTCGAACTCACAGAGATCCACCTGGCTCTGCCTGCCGAGTGCTAGGATTAAAGGCATGTGCCACCAACACCTGGCTGGACTTTTGAAACTTTTAAATGAACTAAATCATTGATCATCTAAATGTGTTTAGAATGCAACATGTGTGACTTATTGAGGTTACCTCCTCTGTGTCATTTAATCCACAATAGACTTATCTCAATCAGCTCTTGGGTCGCTCTCTTGCAAGCATCAGAGTGACTTAGAGTCTTGGTACATCATTCCTTACAGTGATGTTTCCTTAAGTAGCCATGATGATTCCATTCGACACAAGAATGCAATATAGAAAATGCTTTAGGGAAAGTGGTGATCAAGGAAAAATGCAGTGCTTCAAATGATCTCAGATGAAGCCCTCCTCCTAGAAGGATATCAGGGGTGGTATAAAATGAAGCTGGTTGTTGTGATCTATGCAGCCTAAGGAGTTCCTGCCAGAGATTCCACTGACGTGTAGTAGGATCTTAACTCAGACCACAGAAACAAATTTCAGGATGAGTCAGTATGAAATATAGTCAGAGTTTATTAAACAACAGGTATACAGTCAAAATTAAGAGTGGGCATTAAGAAAAAGAGACACACTTCAATATCCTACTGTGGCTGTGAATATTCAAAGGTATGATCTACACCTAAGGATTAGTAAACTGTGCTGTTATGTTTCTTCTTTTCTTTATTATTTTAAAAATCATTTTGTTTTGTGTATAGCAATACAATTACATATTGACATTAGAATAGAATGATCTGGTAGAGATGTTTTTCTCTCGCCTTTCCTTTTTATAAATTTAATTTTTCAAGGGTTTGGGCGCATGCGTGCTCGTGTGTATGTGCGTGTGTGTGTGTGTGTGTGTGTGTGTGTGTGCAGCTGAAGTTGGAGTTGCCTGATGTGAGTGCTGGGAACCAAACTTGGGTCCTCTACAAGAGTATGTTAACCTTTCAGCACTGAACCCTATCTTCAGCCCTTCTTGTAGTTTTAAACAGAAGAAAAAGAAAAATTTCAAATTACAGAATCCCCCCAACACATTTTAAAAATGATTTTTTCCCAAATAGGTCAATTCAACCAAACCAACGTATCTGGTGACTCTGTTAGTCATTTCTAGTTCCTACTGCACTAATGACCGGTATAATTAAAAAACAGGCAAAGATTTCACAACTGATGCTTTGCAGAAATAACACATGCTGGATTCTTTTGAAAGTGGCAAGAACCATTAAGAAAGCTAAATTCTCTCTCCAATTCCCACCCCTCACCGCCTGTGACAGTTGGGAAAGGTGGCCCTGAGGTCATGAGAACAGGAGAGCTGGCCCAGCACCTCACCATTGCCTGGGCAGCACAGTAGAGCTGACCCTCCTGGCAGGAGCTCGGGTGAGCCTGCCCTGAGATCACGAGAGAGGGAGAGCTGGTCCCACACCCTCATCTACTGTGTGGTGGCGAGGGCAAGGGAAAGATGTTCACCCTCCTCACCCCTCGCTACCTATGATGGGCAAGAGAGCTGACCCTGCCCCTCACCAGCTGCAGGACTTGGGAAAGTGGGCCCTGCACCCTGTCTGGGCAGTGCAGTAGAGCTGGCCCTGGTGGTATAGTGTGAGTAAGTCAGTCCAGAGTGTGTGAGAGCAGGGGAACCAGCCCTGCCCCTTGCTCATTGCTGCATGGAGTTAAATAACTAGCTGAGGCCGTGCTGGAGAGTTCACCCTGGTGGTGAGGATGAGGGAGAGCTGACTGGTTGACTAACCCAGCAACCACCTAGGCCCAGAACTGTGACTGTGAGTTGGTCCATCACAACATCCATCCCATCTACATCTGCTGGAGCATATGTAGGGGCCGATCCTGCAGACCCAAAGCTGCAGGATCTGCATGACACAGGACAACAACAGGATATCCAAGAGTCCAACTGAGGGCCCAGTATCCATAGTATAGCAGAAACCAGAGGCCTCAAACCAGACAAATGACTCATTGCAGTGAGCACTTGCAAGTAAAGATGTATGGACTAAAGGGTTTACTATATGACTCACTGTGTCACACTACAACTTCTGTGATGAGATTTTCTTTTTTCTTTTCTTTTAAAAGAGGCATCACCTTCTACCATGGAGGAGGTGCAGCGCTTGGCAGCCTGTGTAAGAAGCATCCCGGGGGCATGGGGCAAGAGGTACCTCAAGACCTGCATAACCTCAACTACACTCCCACAAAGTCCTTTCAGGATGGAGTCAAAGCACACAATAGTTGAAGACCCTTCCATAGTGAATAGATTAAAGTTTAGAGTCACATCTATATTATAGTCTCAGTTTAACAGTGAATAGCAATGTCCAAGCAAAGCTTCCAGAGTAATGGGCATGAATTATTCATTTCCCTATAGCCCCCTCCTTCCCCTCCCTTCCCTCCCCTCTCCTTCCTCTTCCTTCCCTCTCCCTCCCCTCCCCTCCCTTCCCTCCCCTCCCTTTCCTCCACCCTCCTTTCCTCCACTCTCCTTTCCTCCACTCTCCCCTTTCCTCTCCTTCCCACTCACAGTCATCATCTTATCCAGTCTGTCCCACAATGATCCCAATCCCATGCACTTTACTTAACTCTGCTGGAACCACCATGCCTGGCCTTTCTATGCTATATCCCAGTAATGGTGTCACAGCTCTACTTTACACCTCTCCATGAACCAGAGGGATCTTTGAAGATACAGCTTGAAACCTATCATTGCCTATCTTCAGTCTCCCCTATGTCCCCCAGTGACCTTTCTGAACTGGTCACCTGTGTCTCACCCTGAGGCTGCTTTGTTAAACTCCCTTCACTGTCCTGTGTTACGGACACATCTGTGGTTTGGAGAGAGACCCTATCATCTTAACTATCATTTTACTTTTTAAAAACTGATGCATGAGGAAATGGAAGTTTAGACAAGTTACTGCATAAAAGAAGACATTGGTACATGAACTAGTAGATGTATAGTTTGGTGGGTTGGATGAATGACTGCTTGCAAGCACACATATGTCAAAATTTTCCCCTGTGAGAGAGCAATTTCTCCCCTCCCTTCTCCCTGACTCACAAGGTTCACTTACTGCCACCTGGTGGTGGAAATATCCATAGTGGTTCTACAGCTGGAAGTTGTTGCCATGACGCTCTCTCTTAGTCACAAACTATGAATGTGTTCAAGTGGATTCTCCCACATCAAAAGCCACTAGGAATCCCACTGCACCTCAAGTTGCCAGTAGAGGGTAAACTGTAGAGGCTAAAAGCAGATGATGGCTCAGCAGATATTTACTGACCACATGCTTAGCTTCAGACCCTCTCCAGGCTCAGAGAACACACTGGAAAACAAAAAGACCCAGTCCCTGACCTATGAACCTATGAGTCAATGGAGAAGGATGGACCACAGAGGAGAACACAAAAGAAGAAGTGGTTTCAGATGTGGAAAACATGCAGGCAAAACTATTTATCTACAGAAAAATAAATTTAAAAGTGCTACCTATCTTGAAGACTGAGGGTCCTAGTGGACCCTCGCTTCAGCACTCAGGGATTCCTCACCTGCCTCATTCCTGGAAGTCTACAAAGGAGGGGCTTATGTGAAAAATTCCCCACCAGCACCAACTTGAGGCCCTGGAGAGAATGAAAGATGTCAGGGTGACAGAGTAGGGAGTGAAGCTGGACAGTTCACAGGCCCAGAGCCCAGGTCAGGGTGAGTGGGGGTCTCTCCCTTGGCTATAGTTAAACTCTCCCGGAGTTTAATTTTTAAAAATTCAAACTTTTCAAGCCATACCCAGGGACACCCCTGGGCCGTTTCAGCCCCCTCTGGTTTGGAACCGGGCATCTTTATTGTAACTAGTTGCCAGGAGACTGAGACTGTTCACGAAGAACCTTGGACACAGAAGCTGAATGCCCAGAGAGCTGAGATTGTGTCACCTAAGCCTCTGTGTCTGCTCTTTCACCTGCTTCTCCATTGTGCCAATGGCACCTATGCCCACCCCAAAGCCCCCACA
Organism: Peromyscus aztecus; assembly: GCA_902168405.1. Taxonomy (NCBI): domain Eukaryota; kingdom Metazoa; phylum Chordata; class Mammalia; order Rodentia; family Cricetidae; genus Peromyscus; species Peromyscus aztecus. Next base: position 11,653 of record CABHPQ010151915.1, read on the forward strand.
ATACTGGAATTGTCTGGTATCATTTTTAAAATCTTGTTTTGAGGCTTCCCACTGCAATCATGCTGATCCAGTGGGCCAAGGCAAGCAGGGCAGAAGATGAGTACTGACTGCCCAGTCTCTGCATGCTGAAGGCTGGGCCCGGAGGGACTGAGTCAGAGGAGTGTTTGATACACGGGGCCAGGAAGCACTACGCATTAATGTTAAAAGACAAACCTTCTAAAACTTCAGCTGCACCAACCTACTGATTAGAAGGTACCATTCATGGGGGCTGGAGAGTGGTAAAGAGCACTTCCTGCAGAGGATCCAGGTTTGGTTCCCAGAATCCACAAGAGTGGCTCACAACCTCCTGTAACTCCAGCTTGGCCTTTGTAGACACTCATATGACACACACTCAACTCATGAAGATATGCAAATAATTCATGTATATAAATAAAAAGTTAGCCTGTTGGTAGTGGTGTATGCCTTTAATCCCAGCACTTGGGAGGCAGAGGCAGGCAGACCTCTGTGAATTCGAGGCCAGCCTGGTATATATAGAGAGTCCTAGGACAGTCAGGGTAGTTTCACAGAGAAACCCTATTTCGAAAAACCAATAAATAAATAAATAAAAATAAATTTTAAATGCACTATCCAACCATTGTTTATCTCCTAATTAATACTAATATGGGAAAATATTGATACTCCCAGGTAGTCAATTCTATTTTCCCAGTCTTGGCATTGTCAATTTCAGATACTTTACTCTTCCTGGCCCTCAGTTTCCCCATCCTGCATAAGCTGAGCCCCCATGTCCACTCAAGCTCAGATACTCAGAATCTTAAGGCAAATGTCTGGCTTTGCCAAGGGAGAGCTGGTGAGGTCATTTGAGAGGAGTTAAGAATAGGGACAGACGGAGGACCTCAACTTCATGGCCACATAGCAGGTGACATCCTGGGACTGTGGTGGATGCTCCTTGTGAGCTGACTTCACTTGATCTTCTCTTTGAAATCGCTGCCATGGCCTGTGCAGTTCCTTAGCCCAGGAGACAGACTCAGTGCTTCTGGCAGCGGGGTGAGTGGCCTGGGACACTTAGTTAGTTATTCATTTTTTTTTTCATTGCAATGACTTCTACCTGAAAGATGAAAGTGAAGGGAGAAAGGATTTATTTCTGACTCCTGGATTCAAAGGTTTCAGTCTATGGTCTGCTTGCTCCATTGCTGTGGGTCTTTGGTGCAACGAAGCATCACGGCAGCAAGAACACTTGGCAGAGTAGAGCTGCTCACCCCATGATGGTCAGGAAGCAGACAGGGACTGGATGGTTAAGAACAAAGGTACAACCTCAGTGAGCCACCTCCAACCATCTCCCAGCAAAGTCATCAAACTCTAAATCCATCGGTGAACTCATCCACCAAATTCCTTGTGATCCAATCACTTCTCAATGACTAGATCTGCCAGCAGGGCACTGAGCCTTCCCAATAACCTTTGTGTAGGGGACACTTCATATGAAAAAGACAACCTTTCCCCTTCGGGTACCAAAGGCTTATGGTGGTAATCTCAAAATGTAAAATACGTCAAGACAACCTCCAAAAGCCGCCAATTTCCTAGTAGTCCCAGAGCTATTCAAAAGTTCATGTACAAAGCCATCTCTGAAACGCAGGTCAAATCCTTAGCCTTGAGTTTCTACAGGATTTTAAAATCAGTGTTTATGATTCTGATATACAATGGCATAGTGCAAACATTCTTACTCCAGAAGGGAGGAGGTGAAGGTAGAGAAAGGAGAAATGTGTTTAAAATAAGACTGAAGCACAGGCAAACGATAAGTCCTGTAGCTCCATGTCCAGCATCTATGCCATTTGGTGGTGTGATGTGAACTCCAATGGATTTCTGCAGCCCTGTTTCTGTCTCCTTGCTGGCAGCTGCTCTCCCAGGCCCTTGATTGGGGTGGCTTTGGTTTTCAGCTGGACCTTTCTTCTGTCACCATTCCACATCCCTGCCATCACCACCTTCTCTGGACCTCCATTACAGCCTAGGCTCTACTATTATACCTTCAGATGTTACCCTTTCGGGGGCTTCCTGCAAGGAGTCCAATTCTCTCACATATCCCTTAGTCTCCCAGAATTCCCTTTGAAATTTCTATGAAGCCTCCCAAACCCTACAACTACTGAAGTATGCAGGCATGAGTTATGGAAGGTGCCAAGGCCTGCTGTCAGAACAAACTGTGACTGAGACCATGAATGCAGTTGTCTGAGTATCTTGGTGGGTGAAAATGGCTAACTGTCCCTGAGAAAACTTTATGTGGCCCTTTCTGAGCAGGGCACTTGGTGATGCTCTCTTCTAAAGAGTGAGTCTTTCAGATGAGTTTTGAGTTTACACCCTGGAGCATGTGATGTGGATTTGACCAATTCTCATTGTCCGCACTGAATTTATTTTTAATGATGCCATTCTCTTTAACAACCACGCTCTCTATGTTCAACAACTTTCAATAAGCTACTTTTTGACCAATCTGCTCATTTTATCTTCAAATTCTATTTTTATCTTTGTTGTTGCTGTTTCAAATTCTCACTATAAATGTAGCTAAAAGGCTGGGTGGTTTTAGTGGTGGTGGTGGTGGTGCACACCTTTAATCCCAGCACTTGGAGGCAGAGGCAGGTGGATCTCAGTGAGTTTGAGACCAAGCTGGTCTACAAAGCAAGTTCCAGGATTGTTACACAGATAAACTCTGTCTCAAAAAACCAAAATAAATAAACAAACAGACAAATAAATAAGTGTAGCTAAAAGAAACCAGGAGTAATCCAGTTGTAACAGCCTGAATGTTTGGACCGGTTTAAATTTTTTTTCCATCAGATAAATTGACCATCTTTAAATTTAACCTCCAACAAAGTTCCAGAATATGGGCAAGATAGAAAAAAACTGTTTGCCACATATCACACAAAGAGCCTCCAGTCTAACCCCAAACAGTTCTTATCTACACTGGAAACCTCAAGAGAACTTCCTTTCCTGTCTCTATTGCTATAAACAGTCTGGTCTCTGGAATTTGCCCCATAATCTCCAGCTTAGCTCTACTTGCAGCATTTTGGGGGGCTTTCTCAATCACATCTCTAAACTTTTCCAAATCCCTCCCCAAACCATTTCCTAAGGTTTTATGGCCATGCCTATCATCAGGTAGTCAAAGCAACGACTCCACCTCTCTACTATTATTTTGTGTTAGAATTTTTTCATCGATGTGATAAATAAGTGAGAGAAGTGCCTTAAGGGAAGTGGGTGTGTTTCGGTTCCTGGATTCGGAGGCTTTAGTAAGTGTCAGTTCTGGCCTCTTGCTGTGGACCAGCAGTGCCGTTGAAGACTCGCTGGTAGGAGAGGGTAGTAGTGGAAACTTACTCCCCCCATGCCAGCCAGAAGGAAGAGGGTCTGAAAGTGTCCAGGGACAAGACGCTTTCAGAGGCACACTCTCAGTTACCTACAGAGCTGGACAGTGTCAGGACTTCTGACTTCCTCACACAGACATGTAAGATGAATTGCTAAATGGTCTTATTAATAAAAAAAAACCCTGGAGCCAGATATTGGGGTGAAAAGTGAGAGATCAGAGGAACAGAACAAGCCAAGCCACAAGTTCTTACCACTAGGAAATCCTCAGCCCAAAAGAGAGAGTCACTTCCCATATACTCACTTCTACGTATCTTTCTGTGCCCTGCCAGCTCACTTCCTCTTTCCTCCCAGCTCTATCACTTCCTGTCTGTCTGTATAGACCTCCAGACCTCTATGGTTAACTAGTACTGGGATTAAAGGCATGTGCCACCATGCCAGCTCTGTTTCAGTGTGGCCTTGAACTCACAGATATCCAGATGGATCTCTGCCTCCCGAATGCTAGGATTAAGGGCATGTGCTACCACTGCCTGACCTCTATGTTTAGTATAGTGGCTGACTTTTTCCTCTGATCCTCAGATAAGCTTTATTGGGGTGCACAAATAAAATATCACCACATAGACATACGTGCAGACAAACATCAATGAACATAAAATAAAAATAAATTATATATTAAAACAATTTATTTGTATATGTGTGTGCCTGTATGAGTTAATGTGAACCTATGCAGACTCAGGATTCCACAGAGACCAGAAGAAGGTATCAGAGCACCCTGGAACTGGAGGTAAATGTGGTTTGTGAACTACCTTATGGGGGCTGGGACTACCTCTGCAAGACCAGTAAGTGCTCTTAACTGCTAAATCATCTCTCTAGCTCTTAAGATCACTTTATAAGGTAACATACAAACTGATGGGTTTCATCGTGGTGCTTTCACATAGATATGTAATTACACTTTGTTCTTCTATATCCTCCTCTCCATTCCCCCTAAAGCTTTGTAATTTCTTTAAAAAACAGTTCTAGGGTTGGGGATTTAGCTCAGTGGTAGAGCGCTTGCCTAGCAAGCACAAGGCCCTGGGTTCGATCCTCAGCTCAAAAACAAAAACAAAAACAAAAAACAAACAAACAAAAAAAACAAAAAAAAACCCCCCAAAAAACCAGTTCTAATCACGAGATTTCTTTTTCCCTTTCTTCTCCTCCTTCCTTTCCTTTCCTTTCTTCCTTATTTCCTTCCTTCCTTTCTTTGTTTTGTTATTTGCCTAGGCTTGCCTCAAGCTCCACAGATAGCTGCATAACTATATAACACTGAACTTCTGTTCCTTGGACCCCTCATCTAGCTCCTCAGTTCTGGGATTACCACCACACCCTGTTTATGCAGTGTTGTGTACTAGGCAAGGAGTGTTTTCTAAAAACATATAGGTACAAATAAAGCTATGTATAAAGGATGTAGAAGGTATAAAGAGTCCAGGACTCAGGGTATCTCTTCAGTCAGTTAGAGTTGGGAACAAAGATGATAAAGGCAGCCCAAATTGGCTGAAGGTCATGATTAAGTTCCTGGTTTTTCTGTGGCAATGGCTTTTCAGGAGTTCATTGCATGGTTAAAAGAAAAAAAATCTACCCACTAAAAGCCCACTGTGTGGGGACCAATTACGAGGGTGCTGTAAACAAACAAACAAACAAACAAACAACTCAGTAGGCCTTTGTATGGATGGAAGGGCTGCCAGGGTGTGTCTTAGTTAAGTGAGTGAAACACCCTGACCAAAAGCAATTTGGGGAGGAAAAGGCTTATTTCACTCACTCTTCCATGTCACAGTTCATCATGAATGACAGTCATGGCAGGAACTTAAACAGGGCAGGAACCTGGAGGTGGGAGCTGATTCAGAAGCCATTCAGGGTGCCTCTTGCTGTCTTTCTCAGTCTTTTTCTTATAGCACACATGTGGGAACCCACAGAGGCTTCCTAGTGAGAAATTACTCAGGGTCAGAGAATCTGAGCTTGCTTTACCCAGCAGGGCTGCATAAGGAGATGATTTGGCCACAGGCGTGTTAACCAGGTGTTTGGAAGGGTCTACACTTGGGTGTATGGTATTCTTTGATCTTGCAAGGGGGAGGTCTTTTGCTTCTCCCCTTGGCACATTATAAAAAGCCCTTTTCAATAAATGATGAGGCTGGTGAGTATTGACCCTGGCCCTCCCGAAGCTATCCTGTGTTTCTGTCTTTCTTTTTTTCTGTCAGCTAGGTCTCTCTTTCTACCTGATATTGCTTATCCCTCTCTCTTCCTCCTAAGAACCCTAGAAAAGGTGGGAGTAGGCTGGAGGTGGACTCCCACAGTCCCCTCCTTCACAGAACCACTAGCCTAGGGTGGTACCATCCACAATAGTTAGGGCCCTCCAACATCAAGCCTCACTCAAGAAAATGAACTGGAGCCTTGCTCTCAAGCTGATCTAGTGGGGGTGTCTTCTCACTTGAGGTGAGGTCTTCACCTTCAAAAGGACATTAGCTGTTTCAGGTTGACATACAGCTAGCCAGCACAGCATCTCTTTACAACTCTTCTCTAAGAAACCAAAACCACTCAGCAGGACACAGATTAGAGAAGAGAGGAAGGAGAATTTAAATCCTCAGTTTTCACATCTGACTCTTGAGAAACACATTCAACTTGGACATCCACAGGCTGGTGCACAGGGCAGCTGTATCACTGGGATAAGACTGAACCTTTCTGATGATTTTGAGAAAGGCAGCATTTTTTTGATATTCAGTAACCTACCCACAGTGGATCTCCAGTTCGCCGTTAGAATCCATGTCTCTAAAAGCCTCCTAAACAATGAAGATCTAACAAACCAGGCCTATGCAGAGGCTGCATGAATACCTGTTCTGATATTGCTCAGTATATCACTTTGCCTGATGTTTGAATAGATCTGGCCCGTGGATTGTGAATATCTGGATTGTGATACAGTGGCTAGTGAAATGACTCAGCCAGAGGAGGGGAATCTGTACTACCAAAGGACATCAGTGAGCAGTGCCTGGGAGGAGATGCCTGAGAGAATCTGAACACGAGGAGATATTCTCCTCTCCTTCCCCTCCTCCCCTCACCTCCCCTCTTCTCTCCCCCCTTCCCTTCCCTTTTCCTCCCCTCTCCTCATCACTTCCCTCTTTTTCCTTTTTCTCTCTCTTCTCTGAACACAAGCAACTCAACCTTGCCATTAACCTTGACTCCCCATCTCTGCAGACAGGCAGACCAGCAGGACTTTTGATTGCGATTTTTTTCTTCTGTCAATTCAGGTTTTTCTGCTTTTAAAGACAGATATTTTGTTTTCTGTTTTTATTTATTTTTGAGGGGAGGGGAGGGTGCACATTCTGTGGTGTAAATATGGAGGTCAGAGGACAACTTGCCACAGTCAGTTCACTCCTGCCATCAGGTGGCTCCCAGCAATCCAGGTCAGACCATGAAGCTTAGAAACAGATTCCTTAATCTCTCTGGCCTTGATTATCTATGGGCATCACTGGGTGGGTCTGAATAGAGACTCCCAGCTGTTTTGACACTGGAAAATTCTTCAGATTCACATAGGGGAAAGGAGAGGAATAACTATTCTTAACTTGTTCAGTCATTTCAGGATTTAATCATATTCAGTTTCAGGTACATAGAGGACCATGTTTAAATGGACTCCACCCAGCCCTCCACATATTGGTATGTTGTTTTTTTCCCTTTCCTCTTTAGGTACCAAAAACTTCCTGACCATCATCACCCTGTTGGTCTTCAGGATTGCCAGAATGCCTCAATTCATTTTCTGAAGTCCCTGAAAGCCTACGGGGTGGGCCCCTACCAGGTTGTGGTCTTTGGAGAAAGCATAGGAGGTACAGCTGTGGCCATCATCATCCAGACCTTATTGGGCAGACCAGATCTTCCTCAGATCTGGGCTCAAGTCCTGATTTATCCAGTCCTCAGACAATAAATTTCCATTTACCATCACATCTGCAGAACCAAAATGTCCCATTCCTCACCAAAGACTTCATGGTGATCTGCCTTCTTAGGTATCTAAACATTGACATCTCCTGGAAAGCTGCCGTATTGACAGAAGTTCATATTCCCCAAGACACCTGGATGAAAAACAGGAAATGGCTCTCCTCTGATAATATTCCCCAAAGGTTCAGGGACAAACTTCAGCCACCTGAGTTTCCTGGACCTTTTAACAAGTCTGCCTATCTAGAAGCCAAACACTTTCTAGACACAAGAGTTTCACCCCTTGTAATAGATAATGAGGTCATTGCCCAGCTTCCAGGGGCATTGCTGGTGAGCATCCACTGGGAAATTCTCTGAGATGACATTTTGCTCTACAAGAAGCTCTTGGAAGACCAGAGGGTCCCTGTGACCTGGTACCATGTGGAGGATGGCTTTCGTGGATGAATGCTATTGTTTGATAAGAAGATTATTTTCTTTCTCTTGTTCCTAGAATATAATCAATGCCATTGTGAGTTTTATAAAGGGAATTTGAAGGGTTGAAGGGACCAAGCAGATGCCATAACAGGCTGCTCAGTCTTCTCTCAGAGGTCAGGCCTCAATTCCAGTTTCCTGAGACTTGAGCAAGCAGTCTCTGGGAGGGCCGTGAACAAAAGACATAGTCCTTGCAGTAGCTCCCTTTCTGCACATACTCTGACTGCTCAAAGTTCAGCCAGATGTTTACTGTCTGGGACCCCTCACCAACTTAGAATTATGTGCACGAGTCAAGGACAGAGCCTAGACCACTGAGCCAGCCCCCACAGTCAGTATGTGCTTAGCCAGCCAGCCCCCATGGCGGCTCAAGGACAAAACCTGGAACTTGTGCTGGACTGCCCCCAAAGTGATAATTGTAACCACCAACCAGTAAATTCAAAGGTTACATACCCTCACCCAATTAAAAGAAATCAGAGATAAAAATAAACCAATCCGAGTTGCACCCATGCAAAAACTCCCCAACCCCCCTGAAGGGTTTAAAAAGCTAGCCTCACAAAGAAAGATCAACTCCTCCCTGCCTCACTGTATTGGGTGTAGGAATGAGTTCCCTGTCTAGACTTGTATCTACAGAATAAACCTTGCTGTTGCATTCTGGAAATCCACGGTCTTCGGTGGTCTCTTTGGGGTTATGATCTGGGCATAACAGGGTTACACATAGGAATGAGTGGTAGAACACTTACCTGCCACACATAAGGCTCTGAATTAAATATCTAGCACAGTAGACTGACAGAGTAAGAGACACAGACAGAAACAGAGAGGTAAAGGGATGGATGGATGGATGGATAGATGATAGATAGATAGATAGATAGATAGATAGATAGATAGATAGATGATAGATAGATAGATAGATAGATAGATAGATAGATAGATAGATGATAGACAGACAGATAGATAATGTAAGGAAGGCTTCTGCTCCAGCTGCAACCTTAACTGATCTCCAGTTTTCATGGAAGAAAATGGTGAGTTGGTGCATGGTGGGATATAGGCTAAGAGGGAAATAAAGGTCTACTGACTGAAAGCTTGCAGCCCTAACCATGTCCACTGCTGCATTTAGCAACATTCTCTACCATCCCTGTTCATAGAGTGAATATGAAGGAAGAGAGAAAATGTCTTTACATTTTCTTGAATTTTAACTTACATTCTATATGAATAAATATGAAAGAACAGTCAGAATGTCAATAGTGAAGTCTTTGTGCTCAACAACAACACATCTTGGGCCATATTCCCATGGAAGGAGGCTATAGGGCTTCATTAATGAGGTCAAGGTCACTGGTGACAGGTCAACTTACTTGGATTCAGACGAACCCCCATACCCAATTTGGCTACTTTTGGGCATGACTGTAATATTAAAAAGGCATTTTTAGGAAAGAGAGACAGGGGAAGGAGAGGAGGGGGAGAGAAAGAAAAGGTGAACTATGGGAAGCTTTTCCTGGGTTCAAGACTTTCATTAGCTATTCAAAGTCAGATCCCCAGCTACCAAATGGTCAGATCCAAGGTTGTTCTGGGAAGCTCTGGGGGCCATCTGGGATATAAAAATGATTTTTTTATTTTCTTAAAGATTTATTTTTTTATTTTATATACATGCGTGTTTGCTTGTATGTCTATGTGTGAACTGGATTCCCTGGAACTGTAGGTGAAGATAGCGATGAACTGCTAAATGGGTGCTGGGAACTGAACTCCAGTCATAAGCCAAAGTAGCAAATGCTCTTAACTGCTGAGCCAGTCTGCTTCTTTCTTTAAAGAAAAAGGTATTCATGTTCCCAGATGGTCTCCAGACCATTTCAAGAAATGCATTTTCTTTTTTTTTTTTTTCCCCCGGAGCTGAGGACCAAACCCAGGGCCTTGTGCTTGCTAGGCAAGCACTCTACCACTGAGCTAAATCCCCAACCCAAGAAATTCATTTTCAATGTCATCCTCGGCTACATATCGAGTTGGAGGCCAGCCTGCACTATGTGAACCCTTGTCTCAAAAGGAAATCTTTTTCCTTTTTTTGAGACAGAGTCTCACTATATAGCTCTGGCTGGCCTCAAAATTGCAAAGATTCTCCTCCCTCTGCCTCCTGAGTGTTAGGAATAATTATGTGCACCATGGCAACAGGCTGAAAATGAAGTAACATGTTAGCTTTCTTTCACTAGGGAGCATACAGAGCCTCCTGATTACCAGAAAAATCTTTGCCCTTGCGTGGTCAGCACAGCTCTCTCTCATCACAAGAAAAGGGAAGGACTTCTGCACTCCATGGTGGAGGCGGCCCAGTAGTTTACGTATGGCCTGATTTTCCCATGCGCCTATGGAAACTCCAAGCCCCATTGCTCTCCAGATGTAACGAACTGATGACACTGGAGCCACGTAGCTGTCCCTTTTGCACAACCATAGCTTTTCTGAGACCAGCACTCTAATAGTCGTTGTTGTTTCTTCTGTGACAAAATACCCAGGAAAACAACTTAAGGAAGTAGATAGAGATGTATTTTAGAATGACGCTTTTCCATTCATCATGGCTAGGAGGCTGTGGCAGAGCAGAACTAATCACGTGGGAGAAACAGCTAGAGAAAATGCCCAACGCGGGCCTTCCCTCTTCCACTTCCATTACAACTTCTAGGATGTTGCCACACACATTCAAGGTGCCGGTGCAGGGAAGGAGAGGGAGGGTGCAGGAGAGATGCAAGGCGGCGCTGGTGTGTAGGATCCGGTGCTTCTTGCAGGACACAGTGCGGTTTCGCTCATAGCCATAGCACCTCTTCCCATTTCGGCTCTCGCCTGCGTTCCTTCCTTATCTTTCTCTCTCTCTCTCTCTCTCTCTCTCTCTCTCTCTCTCTCTCTCTCTCTCTCTCTCTCTCTCTCTCGTAATGGTACCCATCCTTGCGTGTATTCCTCTCCATTCCCCCGCCCCACAATCCTATCTCAAGATCCTTACATTAACTCAGCTTGATGACATGCACAATGACTATCACCTGAATGATGCTCACCTGATATTCTAGGTAATACATCTTTTGAAGACCAGCATCAGCACCCTGCCAGTGGCAACCTGTATGTCCATTCATGTGTACTTGGTACCTAGAAATATGCTTAGTGTAACATAGGTCCTTTTTTACCTGTGTCTCAGCAAGAAGGCAATCACATAGTACCTTGTCCCTCTACTCCTTAGAGCTGCATGACCTTAGACCTCAAAATATGTGACTGCAGGACATAAGGTCAGGGCTAATACAAGGAGCAATTGTGAGACCCATTTCTGATATTAAGTAAATAAGGCTAGTGAGTACAGAGGAGAGGTGAGGGTGGGATATGATAGGTTGTTCTCGACACCTCATTCTGCCCTTCCTCATTGTGGTTCACCTTGGCACATATACCACCTCTCTAATCTCTGATTTCACACCTGAGAGGAGAGTCACAGAGTACTTTACATGTCTTCAGTAAGTTTTCTCAATTGTCCTTGATTCCTTGATTGCCACTTGGCATCACTTTCCAGACAACCCTTCTCCAATAGTGTCCATTTCCTAACCAGGTTGGTGACTCCCTGGGTGGTGTGATGAAGGATAGCTGTGACCTGGGGACAAGGTACAAGGGCTCCACTGCTGCTGGGCAGGAACCTCTCTGGGCTGGGATCTGTTGCAATCAGTTCATATGGGGATGCTTCCAATATCCAGAGGGGTTTGAAAAGGGGTGAGATTAGGCCATGGTGTTTCTCTGGTGGTTATAAGGTGCCTGAGTTTGTGGGTGAGAAGTTCCATGAAGTCCTCCTAGGGCACAGGTTTTCCTCGGCTCACTCTGAAGGAACAAGAGCACCATGCTTCCCTGGACGGAACTTCTCCTCGCTATTGTGGGTCTCCTGGTCCTGGGAGTCAATGTGTGGGTTCTCGTCGACCATCTCCTTACTATTGACGTGCCTCCCACCATCACGCACCCCCTGAAGTTTCGGATTCTGCACTATCTCTTTCATCTGACAATAACATGGGTAAATTTTGTTTCTTAATAATCATTTCCCACCAGGGTAGACAGAATTTCAGCCTGAGGAAAGAATTTTTCCAAGATGCACATAGTTTAACAGCCAGTGTGTGTTAGTCAGTAATGATATGCCAGGCGTGGTATTGAAGGCTTGCTAAGGACAACATGGCTATTAAGTGAGCTGTATGCACCCTCTCTTTACTTTCAACAAGAATAAGCAGCAGGGAAGAAACCAGGGAGTTGATTTCTAATGAGAAACAGTCTGAGACCCTTACAACTGCCAGATATTAGATTGGGAAGGTGGAGTCTTTGGTGACTGTCTGGGTCAAGCAGCATGGGTCAGTAAGTCCTTACCTGGCTGGCTAAAATACTTCTGATTCCTCATCAGTAAAACAAGAGCTTTCAGTTAGGGATTTGTGAGCCCATGAGGTGTGTTAGAGTCTATGGTTGTTGATCAGTTTGGAATGGTTAGGGACAGCCGTCAGGAGCTAGAGTCTGGGTTTTTAATATCTCCCAAGCAAGGATTGCTGCTATTTAAAATTAGTTTGTTATAGAGTTGGGGAGGGCAGAAGAAAAGTCTTATTCTGTCTTAAGTTCAGTCCTGGGTTACAGGAAACTAAATAGACAAAAGAAAATTTAACTTAAGAATAACTTGATATATTAATAGCTTTATGTGACCTGGGACAAGGAGTGGGGGCTTTCTACTATGCAAACTATTAAGAAGTGGTTAGCCTGAGAGCTTAGAAGACCTTTGCACCAAACTGGAGAGGTGACTCGGTGGTTAGAAACAGATGATGCTCTTGCAGAGGACCTGTATCCAGTTTCTAGCACTCACATAGTGGCTCACAATCATCTTTAATTCCAATTCCAGGGTATCTTTTGGCCTCCATGGGAACCAAGCATGCACACGGTACACATACATGCATATAGGCAAAACACTCATTCACATAAAATAAGATTTTTTCTAACTTAAAAAGACATTTAAACAAAGAAAGTTGAATTTAAAAAGGCAAAGGAGTTTAAGATTTGGGTGTGACAAATAAACCCCAGTAGTTTATTTAGCAGAACTCTGGAAGTGTTTGTTGAGCTCATGCAGCTTCCCATCAGTGCAGATGGATGTAAATCTAGGTCATTCTGTTCCTTGTATAGGAATATGTTGGGATAACTTCCCAGAGGAGCAGGCTCATGAACTCTGCTGCCCTCAGTACATCCAAGGAAAGACGACCAATGCCATCTTTCCAGTAGAGATTGTGGAGGCTTTGTGTAGGGACCATCCAAAGCCCCCACTGTCTTCTAAAGTCATCAGTGCTTCTCCTACAGAGGGAAGAGTGCATGGGACAGTACAGTATGGATCAAATATGGCAAAAGAAGTCTACTGCTATGCCTTGCTTCGGTGACCATGAATGTGTTAAGAAGTGACAGCTAACTCATTAATTCAGTGACAGCCTCAGCCCTACAGTGGTCACAGAGCTGATCTATTTATTATGGAAAGACATACGTAGCTCTTAGGTTCCAGGCTCACTTTTTGTCCCCTTGGGAATTACAGTGGTCATGACCTCAGGCTTATTGGTAGCCCCATCCCCATCAACTGTGTTCGTCACATTTAAAGAGTATCATGATGTCACTGCCAAGGACATGGTTGATGGTCAAGAAATGAAGGGAAAGGCAGCCAACCTTTGCCAGGTTTATTCTGTGATGATTTCTAAGACTTACTCCCTTTATTCCAATCAGACAAGCCTGAAACAGATGATAGTTGCTCTCTACTTCAAGAGTGAGGGAACTATAAGGAAGGGTGTAGCCAATTTCCCTGAAGTACAAAGTTTGGGGAAGCAGCGAGGGCTGGACACAGGCTTTATAGCTGCAAAGATTGTGAGGAGGGTGCTGTGACAAGTTCTGGACCAAGCCCAGGCTTTGCTGTGGACTCTGAAGAAGAGACTAGCAGAGTCATATGGAACCAGGACCAGGAAGAGTGGCTTTCCTCATACTCTTTGAAGGAACGGGCGAAGCTATCATCAAAGGCTCCACTGTTGCGTGGAAATCAGATGCAGCATGGTAGAAATGAGCTGAGATTGGAATAGAACCAAGCTATTGGGTCACAGGTCTTTTCTAGAAAGGCAACCAGGAAATTCTGTCTGCAAGGAGGCGTGGCTCTTCTTTCCTTACTACTTACATCTCCCATGCCCTAGATCTTCATGAACAGCTTTGGATATTTATGAATCTTGGGAGAAACCAGTTTTATCACATTCAAATGGGAGTTTTATGGAAAGTCCACAGTTGAGATAGACAGCAGCATGGGCAGTGTCTGAAGGGTGGAAAGGACAGAGGAGTCATGAAAGCCCCCAAATGCTCTCTCTTTCCCACAGGGGACTATACTTGAGAAGATGAACATTTGCTCCATGCCCTACTTTTTCCGCTTTGTACAAGACACCTTGGTGTCAAAGAAGAGCCTTGGTGTGTTTGTGAAGGACCTGCGTTTCGGCACAATCCCTGTGAGGCTCTTTCAGCCCAAAGCAGCCTCCTCCAAGCCCCGGAGAGGCATCATCTTCTTCCATGGAGGGGGTGCAGTGTTGGGCAGCCTAGGTGAGAAACATCCCTGTAGTACAGAGATAAAGAGAGGGGCCTCACAACCTCCACAACCCCGTTCACTTTTCTATGAGTATCTCTTTGGAGGGAGTCAAAGGAAGCAGCCATTGGAGCTCCTTTTGTGGGAGGCAGATTAAGACTGAAGGTCATGTCAATCAAAGGGACTGTTGCCTCCATGACAATGTTTTCTACAATTTGATATCTCTGTTGAGGCAGGGGCAGTGATTACCTAGTGGGACTTCCAGGGAATTAGGTATGATGCCAACCTCCCATCCCCTTTGTCCCAAACAGTCCCAAATACATTTATTGTTCTCAGATCTTCTGGATCATCTTGGTCCAAACCCATCTTCACTTGCTCACCCCCTCCAGCCCTGCATCTAAGAGTGGTCCCACTGCTCCATTGTCAACAGTCTGGCTGGTCATCTTTCCACACCAAACAGATCTTTAAAAATACAAGTCAGGGCTGACCATTTGGCATTGGACAACCAATTGATGTTCTCTTCCCTGGAGAAGACTATTTCTCTTGATCTCAGCATTCTTTAACTGCCTGTACTGTTTTGTGTAGGGTTGAGGCCTGGTGGGCTTTCCCCAGTCTAGATTAGCATGTCTCTTGTCATCCAATACCAAATGGACAGCCCTGAAAACATACATACAAGTAGCATTATACAGACTGAGCAGGCTGTATCCATATTTAGGAATATATATGCATATACATACATGTATGTAACAACACTTCATGAAAAAAAGAGGCCACATATTTTAAAGAGCAAGAAGGGGTAGATGGGGGCGGGTGCTGGGAAGAGGGAAGGGAACATTTTATCTAGAGATTCTCCCTGGCACTCTGAAGTCAGACCCTGGACCAGTGGATCCATTCCCGATATCTTGTCACAAAGCTTACGTTGCCTATAGTGATTTTGGTCCCCCAAATGTTTCCTTGCTTGCTCTCTGTCTTCTCCCACCCAGAGTGGAAACATCAAGAGTGTAAGGGAAACCTGTGCTGTAGCTATCCGTGGATTCTCGGAGTCTAGAGAACAAGACTTAGTCCCTCCCCTCCTCGGCCTGCCAAAGTAGGAGCTGGACCTTGCAGAACACAAATGGGAGGGTGGTGGTTTCAGGTCAGACAACGTAGGCCCAGAATAGGAACTGACTGAGTCACAGCATCTCAGTATGTCTAATCAAACAGTTTCTCCAATAAAGTGAGACTTGAGGCCAGGACCAAGGGATGCGAGGAGCCAGTGCTACATAACTGGAGATCTGGGTGAGGTGAGGAAGGCCTGGGCCCTAGACTGCAAAACAAAGGACTCCAGAAAGTCAGTCACTAGGACCAACAATATTACATTTCAAAACAATATTAAGAAAAAGATGGTTCAGAGGTTTGGAGTGCTCACTGCTCTTACAGTGGACCCTGGTTCGGCTCCCAGTGAGTACATCAGGCTGTTCACAAGTACCTACAACTCCAGCTCCAGGAGACCTGACCCCTTCTTCTGACCACCTCACTCCCCTTGTTCAGACACCCCCCTCCACACAATCTACATAATTAAAACAACAAACTCATTTGAAAAGACTGGGGGGGGGAATTCTATAAAGAGCAAAGAGTTCAGATGAAAACAGAAACTAGCAGAGCCGAGTGCCTTGGACAAACACAAAGTAGGAGCTTATTCTTAATATTTTTAGTTTTTATTTAATTATACTGGATTGCATAAGACCATTTTTATATAACTATATAATACACTTTGAACATACCCCCTCTGTATACCACTGTCTTCTGCCCTCTCACCCCTCTCATTAGTCTCATTTGCTCTCTAGGCTACTTTAATTAAATTTAACTTAATTTCCATTTTTATAGATATATATTATAAATCTATGTAAAACCTCATACTCACAAATGAAAGACAATGGGTGACATCTGTCTTTCTGAGACTGACTTAATTCACTCAATATAATCATCTCCAGTTGTATTCATTTTCCTGCAATCAGCATAACTTCAAATCCCACTGTGTATATGTAGCTCATTTTCCTTATTCATTCCTCTGCTGTCGGACACCCAGATTGGCTTCCTAGTTTAGGTATCATACATAATGCTGTAGTAAACACTGGTGTGCAAGCCATCTCTGCTAAATACCCAGCAGTGGTACAAGTGGGCCATATAGAAGATCTACTTTTAATGTTTTGAGTAATTTCCGTACTAGGCAGATTGGTTCACATTCCCACCAACAGTGTTCGAGGGTCCCTTGTCTGCATGCATCCTCTCTAGTATTTGTTGTCATTTCCCCATCTCTTCCTTCCTTCCTGCCCTCCTTTTTTCCTTTCTTTTTTAAGACAGAATCTTACCGTGTAGCCCTGGCTATCCTGGATCTCACTATGTGGCTCAGGCTGGCTTTGAAGTCACAGAGATTCTCCTGCCTCTGCCTCGGCTGAGTGCTGGGTTTCAAAGCATGCACCACCACACCTAGTTCTATGTTTATTGTCTTAAGGATAGACGTTCCGACTGAGGTGAGGAGGGATTTCAAGTGAAGTCTGAATTTGCTTTTCTCTGATGTCTGGTGAAGTTGGACATTTTTTTCATGTTTATTGGCCATTTGTAGAAATGAACTGTCTGTCTCATCAGCCCATGGATTGGCTGGATTGGCTGATTTCTCATTCAGTTTTAAAAAATTCTTTGTATATTTTAAACAGTAATTCTCCAGTAGATGCGCAGTTAGGAAAGATCTCCTATTCTGTAGGCTGTCTCTACATTCGTCTCCTTCACTGTGCAGAAACATTTTAAATTTTAATTTTATGAAATCCCATTTGTCAGTTTTTGACATTATTTCCTGAGCACCTGGGCCTTGCTCCAAATGTCCTTGTATGTGTGGATATTTTAAAGACTTTCCCTACGTTTTTCTCTATGAGTTGTAAATGAAGCATGGGCAAGTGGAGGAGAAGATGTAAGCTATTTCCACTGACCTCACCAGAGACACCTGCTGCAACAAAACAAAATTCTGAAAGTTTGCTCATCATGACATATTTTGGCACTAATTTTGACTTTGTAAAATGCTACATCAAATGTTGTTTAGCTGGCCCCACGATTTAGCACCCACTGTGATGTCTCATCTGTCTCACTCTTGTCCTAATAAGTCTAAAAAAAGCAAGTAACATATGCAAAGCTCTGAAACAGGAATTACTTGAAGGACTTGAAGAGAAAGATGTCTAGGCAGGTCCTAGGGTTCGGGACAGAGTTAGCAGAGTCTCCATATTGTCTGTGTAAACTCCTCTTGAGGCCTTTAAGGGCACACACATCACAGACCCTCTTCCTAGCCTGATGCAGTTCCTCTCCTAGATAGATCCAGCCATCCCTACTTTAAAAGTCCTCAGATAAAGCTGATGTGCAGTCTTCAGACCTTGTGGAGTAGAGTCACTGACAGAGAAGCTGACTAGATAGCTCAGATCAGATCCTCTCCCCCCAGGAGTGTTGGCCTCCAAGTCTACCTTGATCCTCTGCCCAACAATGTAGCTGGTATGTACTCACCTAGTAAGCACCCATAAATATTAGAATTGTCTGGTGTCATTTAGAGATTCATGATGCCTGCTTGGCACAGCTCAGAGATTGTTATCCAATGAGTGGTGGCAGCCTGGACATAAGATGAACACAGACTGATAAGGGTCCTTGTATACCAAGGGAATGGGCTAAATCAAAAGGAGTTCTGTTTTGGGACCTGTGTAAAGATATGCTACATACTAATGCCAGTGGACCTACCTCCAAAACTTCAAATGTAGCACCATACTAATCCAAATTGCCCATCTACTCATCATTTGTTTCCTAATCAAATAAATACATGAATCTCTTTTGAGGCAGGGTCTCTTGTAGCCCAGGCTGGCATCCAATTTGCTATGTAGCTGAGAATGACTTGAACTCCTGATCATCTTGACTCTATATTCCAAGAGCTGGGATCACAAGCACGTGCTGCCATACTCAGCTCAATATATGAAATTCTTATTATTCCCAGGCTAATCCTCCAAAAGTGCTTTACCCTTGTTTTTGTTCATTTAGAACCTCAAAATTTCCTGGTCTTCAGTTTCCCCACTGTAAAATTAAACTATGAGCCTCAAAGTCCACTTATGCCCCCAACATTCAAGAAATTAAGTCAGATGTCTGGCTTTGCCTTGGCCTGGTGGCCTGAGTCACTTCAGAGGGGGCACGTCTAGGAACAGAAGTATCATTTCCGTGGTCTCCATCTCAGCTGCTTCCCTGGGGCTGTGGTGCAGTGTTCTGGGCACTCTTCATACAGTGCACTATGCCTGCTGTTCTCTTGCAGACTGTTACCATAACGTGTGTACGTTCCTGGCTCGAGAGACAGACTCTGTGCTGCTGTCAGTGGGGTGAGTAGTCTCAGACAGTGGGTGGCTTATCCACAGAGCAGGGGAAAATACAAGGAGTGGCAGTCCTAGATGTCTTTGTCCCTAGAGAAGCTCTCACATGTGACCACAGCACCATACAAGTGAGAAAAGGTCTGGAAAGCCACTCATCATTGAGGATTGAGTGAGGTAGCCATGGTGGCAATTAATTACTCTTATTCACTTTTTTTCATGCTATTGCAAATACCAAAGAAATAACTTAAAAGGGGAAGAATTTATTTTGACAACAAATTCTAGAAACTTCATTCAGTCTATGACCAACTTGCTTCACTGCTATTCTGTAAGGCAGAATATTCTCAAAGCAAGAGAGCATAATACATCAAATATGCTCACCTTGTGGTAGCCAGGAAGCAAAGACAGAAAGGGCCAGAGACAAGGTACCATTCAAAGACAACCCACCCCAGAGATTTATCTCTTACAATTAGGCCCACATTCCAATAATGCCATCAAATTATAAACCCTTAAATGAATTATCCCATCAATGATGTCAGTGCTCCACAGTCTAGTTACATCTCAATGATTTGATCCATATCCAGGGAATAAGATACCAGCATAAACTTTTTGAGGGGTACTTTATATATCTACATAATAGTATCCCACCCCTGCACATCCAAGGGTCATGGTCAGCTCATCACGTAAAATGCATCTAGTGCAAGAGTCCCCAAAGTTTAGTAGTTTCAGCCCTGTTAAAAGGTTCAAGTCTATAGTCTTCTGAACCTTAGCCCAATTCTCAGCTGTGAATTGTCACAAATTAAAACAGCAAATTGCATTCTTCCAACATACAACAGCATAGAGCAAACATCCTCATTCACAAAAGGAATAATTAGTGTCATGGAGGAAAAGCTGGGAACAAGAAAGACGAAAACACAGCAGGGCAAACATTAAGTCTTATAATTCCATAGTTTCATTTCCAAAGGATTTGGACAGTCATAGTTCTATAGTCCTGCTGGTTGAAGTCTACTTGGCCTCCCCTTAGCCTCCATCTGCTCTTTGTCTATGGTGTTCTTCGGCATATTGTTCAAATTTATGGCATCTCCTATTTCCTCAGGTCTCCACTGGAGTTTAGTCATTACCTTGCAGGTTTACATATTCCTTCTCATGGGCATGGTGCAGGGACACCAACTATCTCATGCTTTACTTGGCCTCCCAGACTTACCTTTGAACCTGAGTGGAAGCCTCCACAACCCAGTAACTACAGTTCACATGCTTTCATGCCCAGTATTGTGTGGATGATGCCTTGGTTGCCATCAGCTGCAACACTACCTGGGCTTTGAGTGTCTGGGCAACTAACAATAGGGAATGAATCCCGGAAAGACAATTTTCTAGGTGAACTAGTGCAAATTGGGTACCCTGGCAGTACTATATTTTCAAGCAAAAGTCTTTCAAATGAGTTTACAATTTTATCCTGGAGTCTGTCACGGGTGAGGTAGATCTAATATCTAAGAAGCCCTGGAGGACTCCAGTAAAAAGCATTTGATTAATTTTTTTAAATTTATTTAAGGTTTTAGTGTGTGTGTATATCTGTGAGTGCATGCACACATGTGGTTGTGGTTGTGCAAAGAGGCCAGGAGAGGCCATAAGATCCCTTGGGGCTATAGGCATTTGCAGGACACCCACTGTTGGTGCTGGGATCCAAACTCCAGTCATTATGATTGAGCAGCATTCACTCTTACCCACTAAGCTGTCTCCATAGCCCATTGATTTATTTTTCAATGTGCTAAACCCTTTTACAACCTCGTCCTCCAAGTCTACAGCTTTTCTGGCAAACTATACATTTTCTTTCTGTTCTATTTTTCACCCATAGTTCTCACTGGCTAAGTGTGCTGGCAAGATATCCCAGAGGGTAAAAGTGCTTACTTCCAAAGCAGTACCACTTCTGATAACTACTGGAAAATGAATTAAATTATGAATCCACCAGTTACTGAACCATTAATAATGTTCGAAACTTCATGGTATGATAATCTCTCAATGACAACTGAATTACCACCTGGGCACTAAGATTTGAACAAAGAAGTCTTTTAAGTGATCATCTGAACCATGTGATATTGGGCAATATTACATAACCATTTAGAACTACAAGGGTATGCCAAGATAAGGGAATCTTAACAGGATAAAATTCAGTAACTGGATTTTGGCAGCTTCTTCAAACTCACACGGGGAAATAGGGATGAGTGTCTTCAATTGCTAGGGTCATGTGGAAAATGTAATCAAGTAGACTCTTGGGTGAGTAGAGGATGCAATTCACAGAAATTCCTGCAGTGCTGTGGTAGCATTTTATTTGTGCTCTAACAAATAAAACTTATCTGGGGATCAGAGGACAGAGCCAGCCACTAGATTAGACATAGAGGCCAGACAGTGGTGGCACACACCCTTAATCCTATCACTTGGGAGGCAGAGATCCCTCTGGATCTCTGTGAGTTCAAGGCCACACTGGAAACAGAGCCAGGCATGGTGGCACACACCTTTAATCCCAGCATTTGAGATCTCACATCTTTGCTTGGGAAGGACACACACCTTCAATCCCAGGAAGTGATGCCAGGAAGCAGAAAGACATACAAGGCACGAGGACCAGGAACAGGAGACTTTTGAGCAGTTCAGCTGAGATCCATTCCAGTGAGGATTCAGAGGCTTTCAGTCTGAGGAAAAAAGATCAGCTGAGGAGTTGGCAAGGTGAGGTTGGCTGTGTGGCTTGCTCTGCCTCTCTGATCTTTCAGAATTTACCCCAATATCTGGCTCCAGTTTTTTTCTATTTGTAAGACCTTTAAGATTCATGTTACACAATACTGATGTGCTGTCCTCTGTCTTCCTTCTATAGGTACCGAAAGCTTCCTCACTACCATCATCCTTTCGCTCTATTGGATTGCCTAAATGCCTCCATTCACTTCCTGAAGTCTACAAAAGCCTATGGGGTGGATCCCTCCCGGGTTGTGCTCTGTGGAGACAGCATTGGAGGTGGGGCTGCAGTTATTGTCACCCAGAACTTGGTGGGCAGAGCAGATCTTCCCAAGGTCCGGGCTCAGATCCTGATTTATCCAGTCCTCCAGGCATTGTATTTCCAGTCCCCATCAAAGCTGCAGAATGCAAATATTCCATTCCTCACCAAAGACTTCATGATGAACTGTCTTTGTAGATATCTGGCCATTGACCCCTCCTGGAAAGATGCCATGTTGACAGGTGCCTGTTTGCCCCAAAGTGTTTGGAAGAAGTATGAGAAATGGCTAAGCCCTGACAACATCCCTAAAATGTTCAGGAGCAAATACCAGCAACCCGAGTCACCGGTACCTTTTAATGAGGCTGCCTACCTAGAAACCAAACACACTATGAATACAGATGTTTCTCCCCTCATAGCAGATGACGAAATCATTGCTCAGGTTCCTGAGGCATTCATAGTGACCCTTCAGTGGGACTTTATCCGTGATGATGCTTTGCTCTACAAGAAGCGCTTGGAAGACCAAGGGGTCCCTGTGACCTGGTACCATGTAGATGGCTTTCATGGCTGCGTTGCTTTGTTTGATAATAAGTTTTTCTCTTTCCCCTGTTCCTTCGATGTCATAAACGCTGTGGCCAGTTATATAAAGGGCTTATGACTGCAGCATGATGGGAGAACAATTAATTGTCTGGCATGCACAAGACCCCACTCTAATCCACAGCAGGGAAGAAAGATGAAAAAAAATCAAGGAACAAAAGATAGGAGATATCACATCATCCCTGGTACCTTGAATGAGAAAGGCCAAGGAGAATTTTGCCACAACTGAGGCTAGGGCTGAGTCTTATTTTTTTAACCCTTTCTTTTATTCTTTTAATGTATAAGATAGTGAATTTTGTTACATTTCATACACACATATTCTAAACTTTGCTTTTCTTTGATGTACATATCATGTCTTGTTCCCCACTCCAAATCCCCAAATTGATCCCCATATTCTCTCCTATTTTCAAACCATATATGTATGTCATGTATGTGTGTGTGTGTGTGTGTGTGTGACATTTTTTCTCTATGCATTTGTTTGTTGATAAGAATCATAGCTCTTGTACATACTGCTACAGTTAACATGCATGAGCTGTTGTGTCTATAGTATGCCGACTTAGACTCCCTTGGGTTTATACCCTGGGGTGGTATATTTGCATTACATGGAAGATCTATTTCTTAGCTTCTTGTGAAATCTCCATATTGATTTCTGTAGTGGCTGCACTAATTTAACCTTACCACCAACAATATATGAGTTTTTTTCTACATCCCCCCATCTGCATCAGCATTTGTCAATTTACATGACGTGTGTATCCGTGTGTGTGTGTGAGTGTGTGTGTGTGAGTGTGTGTGTGAGTGTGTGTGAGTGTGTGAGTGTGTGTGTGTGTGTGTGTGTGTGTGTGTGTGTGTGTGTTTCTTTCTTACTATGTAGCACCGACTGACCTGGAATTTTCTGTGTAGACCAGGCTGACCTCAAACTTACAGAGTTTTGCCTATCTCTGCCTTCAGGTGTGCACCACGATGCCCAGCATATCATTTATTTCCTAATGGTTCTGACTAGGGTGGGATACAATCTCATGTAACTTTTATTTGTGCTTTGCTGATGACCAAAATGTTGATTTGTTTTCAAATACTTATTGGACACTTATGCTCTTTGAAAAAAAGATTGTTTAATTCATCTTCCCCTTTATTGATTTGATGATTTGGATTTTGGCTATTTATCTTTTGAGTTTCTTAGTTATTTATTTTAATCCCCTGTTGAATATATAGTGGACAAAGATTGCTTCTAATTATGTACACTGCCTAATGACGCTGTTGATTTCTTCTTGTGCTGTGTGAAGCTTTTCAGCATTGTGCAATCCCATTTGACAGCTGCTGTTGTTCCCCTTAGGGTACTGGAGTCCCTCTCAAATGCCTTGACTGTATCTTATGTTATCTCTGTTTGCTCAAGCAGTTTTGATGCTGGAAATCTTAAAGTCTTTGACTCATACTGAAGTGATAATGGTTTAGGAGTCATGGGGATCCAATTTCCTTCTCATACATGTGACTATCCAATTTCCCCACTTCCATGAAGTGGCTATGTGCCTTTGCACCTTAGTGGAAAATCAGGCGGGTTGATTTGGGGTTTGTGGTTTTTGTTTGTTTGTTTACTTGGTTTGTTCAGACAACGGCTTACTATGTAGCCCTCGCTGGCCTGTTACTTATAATGTAGTCAAGATTGACCTCAAACTCACAGCAGCTCTCCTGCCTCAGCTCCCCAGTACTGAGATTACAGGCCTGCACCTCTACACTCAGCTTGGTTTTTCAAGTAGGGAATGATTTAACTTCTTTCCAGTTTATCTTTCTTTCTTTCTTTCTTCCTTTCTTTCTTTCTTTCTTTTTTTTTTTGTTCCTTTTGCCTTGGTGCTCTCAATAAGACTTCAAGCAGCACATTGAACAGAATGGAGAGGGTGGGCACACTTCTATCATTCCTGATTGAAAAAGAAATGCATTCACTCCTTCCCCCATGCAGTGCAATTCTGGCTTTGGTTTTGTCATGTGTAGACTTTATTGTGCTGAAGCATACTCTTTGTATTTATAATTTCTTCAGGGATTCATCATGAATGGATGGTAGACTTTGTCAAAGGTCTTCTCTGAATATATTGAGGTGATCATGGGATTTCTGCCCTGACTCTATTTTTTAATGTATTTCTGAAATATTTATTCTTAATGTGCTAGGATCTCTGAGTCTATTTATGTGCTGTGTTGCTTTTATTGATTGGCGTGTGTTTAACCATCTTTGCACTCCTGGGTTGAAACCAACTTGATCATCATAGGACCTTTTTGATTTGTTAACTCAGTCTGCAAATATTCCAAGAAGTTTCACAAACATGTTTACTGGGGAAATTTTTCTATAATATTCTGTTTTTGTTGCGTGTTTATCTGGTTTGGACATGAGGATAATAATTTGACACAGTTTGACACGGTTCCTTCCTTTTCTGTTTTATGGTGCAGTTTGAGGAGCATTGGCCTTAGGTCTTCTCTAATGCACCTCTTTTATTAACTGGGAGATTACCACATCAGTTGTTTGCTATATGACACTTCAGTCGCATTGTTCATTTATAGATCTGTATAAATTGTTCATATCATCTTGATTTAATTTCACTAGTTTATATGTGTCTTAGGAATTTGCCCATTGCTTCTAGATTTTCCAGGATTTCAAAGATCTCTCTAATAATCCTCTGAATGTCATTGTCATCCATTTAATGCCTCTTTTTCCATCTCTGGTTTTATTGAATTATTGTTTTTTTATTAGTTTGACTAGGTTTTTGTTGATCTTGTTTTGAAAAACAAATCCAGCTGTTTCTTTTGTTCATTCTCTGACTTGTTCTTTATCTCCACTTCATTATCATCTACCAGGATTTTATTATTATTTTTATTCTTTCTTTCCATCTAGTTGTTTTGGGGTTTGGCTCATTCTTACTTTTCTAAGAACCTTTCTTTCTTTTATGAACTGTGTTTTCTCTTGTGCTCTTGTGATGGAGGCTGCCCTTTTCCTTCCTGTGTGTGTGTGATATTCTTATAGGTTTTTTTTTTCTTAATAATACTGGCTTAATAGTGATGTGTCCTGGACTTATGTTTATCTTCCTTACTGTCCCAACTGGTACTAATGGAACCTTTCTAGAGACAGTGCTTGTGGTTGACAGTTGATTTTTTTTTCATTAGAGCTTGAAATGCATCATGCCAGGATTTGCTGGCTTTTAGGGCTTCTGTTGAGAAGCCTTCTATTGTTCTGATGCTTTTCCTTTAGGAACTGAGGTGACAGTTTTTCTCTCAGCTTCAATACTGTTTCTGCAGTGACTATTTTAAGTCTAGAGAAGTTCTCTTCTGATTGTCTCCTTGGGATTTTAAATGCCTCCTGTATTGGGATAACTACTACTTTTCCTAGATTTAGAGTGTTTCTGTTATATTTTCATTAGATAGATTTTTATGCCTTTAATTTTTTTGTTGTTGCTTTGTGTTTTTTATTTTTATCTGAGACAGGGTGTGTGTAACCCTGGGTAGTCCTAGCTGTCCTGGAGCATCTTCTGTAGACCAGGCTGGCCTCGAACTTAGAGATCCGCCTGCCTCTGCCTCCAAAGTACAGGGTTTAAGAGGGTGTACCACCACTGCCCTGCTATGTGCCACCACCTCCCACAAGCCTTAATTTTGATCTCAGCTCCTTCTACCCATAAATCGCTAGGTTTGATCTCTTGATCACGTGCCAGGGTTCTTGACGTTTGTGGATGTTTATTTTTTAATTTCTAGACAGAGGTCCTATTTTCTTGGCCTTACCTCCCATGCTTGTTACTCTTCCCTCTGGTGGATCTGCTTTCTTAAGAATGCTCAGCACTGTAGTTGGATTTACTGAGTTGATTTTCATTCCCAATATACATTTCCCCCCCAAATTTCAACTTCCTTGCTGAAGTTCTCAGATACAGTGCTGAAACTCAGAGATATTGGTGACTTCCTCATCTAGTCCTTGAATTCACTTCCTCATTCTATCTGCTTGTTTATGTCATCATTGATGTCATTAATCTCTCTCTCTCTCT
>CABHPQ010151916.1:7554-41144 GCA_902168405.1 Peromyscus aztecus
GTGTGTGTGTGTGTGTGTGTGTGTGTGTGTGTGTAGAGAGAGAGAGATTCTATGTGCATTTATGCATCGTAACATGATATGTTAATTTTATAATGACTCAATGAAATGAACAGTGCCCAGTATATGCTGGTTTTATAGTTGTAGGTTATAATCCAAAAAAATGGCCTAATAGATAATGCTACACCAAAAAATACTAAATGTTCCTAGAAGCAGTTACTATGGAGAGAAATACAGAGTACTTTATTATTATCCAAAACCATTGATACAGACCTTCAGGAAGAGAAAGGAGAAATGATATTTGCTATCTGAAGTTTAGGATAGTTTAATCTGCCTTATAACTTCATCAGCATATGAAGCTCATTCATTATTTTCCTTAAAGTGTTTGTCTTCTCAGTTTCTTTTCCAGAGCTCTAGTTTCTTATCCTGGGTTAAATTTTAGTTTTTGAAAAACTGGCTAAAACAAAGAGTCATAAAGAGGTTGATGGTTTCGGTATTTGATGAATGAAAGTTTAGTCCTAAAAACAACATTATCATAGATATTGAAAATGTTTTTATTTTACAGATAAGGAACCTGAATCTGTAAGTTTAAGTAACTGTCTCAATATTAGACATACCTAACTGGCAGATCAATAACTGAATTAAGACTCCAGATCCATGATCTTTGTGAACATGCTACACAGACTTCGTGGTACTTACTGCAGTTCTTATCTCCAGAAAAAGAGGAAAGGATGGATGAAAGGTAGAATGGACAGACCGAAGGAAGGACAAAAGGAAGGAAGGAAGGAAGGAAGGAAGGAAGGAAGGAAGGAAGGAAGGAAGGAAGGAAGGAAGGAAGGGTATGGAAGGAGGCAGCATGAACAGTTGTTCCGTTTGTGTTAGGTAATCTCATCCTTTTCCTGGCAGCCAAATTTTTTACTACTTTCATGTCCCTCAGTGCCATATGCTTGTCAACTCTTTAGTTCATTAAAGTATGGATTACAAAGGAGCTCTGCCATTAGAGTTTCAAATTAAGGCATTAGTATTCAACAGCTATCTGGAAGATAATGGGTAAATAGACTGAAAGAAATAGTACAGAAGACTGTAGGAGGAGATAGATACAACAGAGCACAAAACTGTCCTTTCAAAACACTATCTTCATGCCTTATTTTAATGTTTATTGCAAGTGAATTCAAAAGAGTTTTTCAAACTCTATGCATCAGGATTTTTTAGGGGACCTGTTTTCATTCTTCTCTGGGTTTAAATAACTGTATTGGGATTTACATTTATAAGTAAATGTGTATAATTTAACTCACTGTTTTGGGGCATTTGAAGTAAAAAACAGAATTCTGACAAGTTATTGTACATTAAGGTTATATAGTTTTAGCTTCTGAAATCTATCTGTTGTTAGGAATGATGAGGGAAGATGTTGGTAGTTAACCTACTCAGTACAAGAAGGAAAGCTTAGATTTGGGGGATTAGGCTACACACTGAGGTGTGGAATGTACTATTTGATACTGAAATGCTGTTTGCTTTGCTTTCTTTCAGGAAACACTGGGTTAAATTTTTGCCTGCCCAGAGAAGCATACATGTTTCTAAGTTTAAAACTGATAACTTTTCTATTTAAGACAACTGTATTATTTGATCAATGTCCTTGTGTATGTGTACTAATTACCATATTACATTTTCTGTTCTGAGGTACTAAATTCTTTAAAAAATATTTAGTTATTGGATATCTTTTGTATAGGTATATGTCCTTTTAAAATGAAAATGATAAATACTAAGTGGAGAAAATAATCAGTGATTTTTCCAGAGTTTTCAGAATTGTCTTCCAATAGAAGTAGTAATAATATATCTTCAGTCACTCTTGGTCATGTAGGAGTTAAAACTTCAGTTTCTCTCTCTACATTTCATGATTTATTAGACAGACTTCTGAACACTGAATTTGCAAGCTGTCTTTCACCTCTCTGATAATTCACAAGAATGCCCTTTATTTAATCATGGTAGTGTGTAGAGTGTCTTTTGAACATTTTCAAATTGATTTACAATCATTATTCTATCATTCTACCAAGCTTATTAACACGGTGTGTGGTGTGAGATAGTTACCTGAGGCAAGTAAAATGAAATACGATAAAAATGGCTGGTTCGTGTTTTTCTAGTAGATAGAAAAAAAATTCAGCAAAACTCAAGCCAACCTGTAACTGTGACTTAAACTACTTCTGAAACTCTGGTTTACAGTATTTTTTTTTAAAGTGTGGGTAAAGTGAGATGCTAATAGAGCTATTATCTTCCTACTTTAGGGACTGCTATCTTGGTTATTTTCACATAAACCCAGTTGGTTCAGAGGTCACTATTATTTCATGTTTTGACTTAGAAATGAAACTCATTTCTTTAGGATATGCTCGACAATATATTTTGAAATTAGTTTATCTAATTCACTTCTTCCAATTCACATTTATGTTGGCTAATGTTATATATAGTCATCTGAGAGTTGGAAACCTCAGCTGAGAAATTGACTCTATAAGCTCTGCTGTAGGCAGGCCTGCCTGTAGGGCATTTTCTTAATTAATAGTTGATGCGGGCGGGGGGGGGAGGTCACTGTGGGTGGTATCATCCCTGGCTTGATGGTCCTGGGTTCTATAAGAAAGCAGACTGAGCAAGTCATGAGAAGCAAGCCAGTAAGTAGCACCCCTCCATGACCTCTGCATCAGATCTGCCTTCAGATTCCTGCCTGATTTGAGTTCCTGCCTTGGATTCTTTAAGTGGACTGCAATCCAGGATATGTAAGTCCAATAAACCCTTTCCTCTCCAAGTTCATTTTGGTCATGGTTTTCAGCATAGCAATAGTAACCCTAACTAATACAACACTCAAGAATTTGGAGAAAAAAATAGAGTAGGCATAGAAAATTCATGAAATATGATTCTCCAACTAACAAATTTGATGCTAACACCCATTCTAAATCATAAATAATAAGGTTTAACATATTTATGGTAAATATATATCATTTTTTATTTGTTCTAGAATGAATTTAGCTAAACTATATTTTACTAGGAAATAGAAAGGGACATCTCTGATGGAAAATGAATACAACCTAATGGTTTTGATTAATCTTTTATACAAGTGGTATTATTTCAAAATAAAATTACTATAGACTTCTTTTTTTGGTTGCAGTTACTATGAAATAAGTTTGAGTTTCAGTTATTGAATAGTATTTAAATATTCTTCCAGACTTTGTAACTTATAATGATATCTCTTAGACCAGGTCAACATTCCTAAAACCAAGGGTTGTCTTCTTCAAAATGATTACATAATCTTAAACACTATTCATTTTCAAATACTCTTAAATTTTGTATTGCCAATTACATCATAATACTTGTTAAATGATTAATCAAGTATTTTTGCTGCTATTTAGAAGTTGTTCTTAATGTCCTATAAAAGAGTTTAATTTATTTAGGGGTGTTCATATTCATTTTGTTGAATATGAATTCATTTAAAAATGTTCACTAAACACCAATTTGCAATCTCTTTACCTCTCTTTTCACATAAATTCCTGAGAAATTTAATTATTTTTAATGTTTTAAATGTCACAGGAGAGCCATGACTTCTCCATGTTGGGGCTGGCCCTGGCTAACGGGCTTTCCTAAAGCCTTATTCTACTATCCCAGATGCATTTGGGTCCTCCTCCTTTGCCTGGCCATTCATCCACCCCCAATATTATTTATCTTTCCACCCCCACACCTTTTCTCATTGGCATCTTATCTATTCTTACACCTCCACTGCCATCTGTTGATATGCTCCTAATCTGTTTCTTCAAAATAGACTTCTATTTCAGACTTGTATGATTTAATGGGAAGCAGATGTCTCCCAAACACCTCAAATTCGATGTCCTGTTCCCACCCTCTCACTTTCTACTGAAAGTGCCTCTTCTTTCTGCACTCCCACCCCTGATCTTTTGCATATAAGTGCCAAATTATCTATACGGTATTCTAATAGCCCTATTTAATAGAAATTAAAAAAACCCTTAATGCCTCGTGGGCACATTATGTATTCCCCATACATTTCTGGTTTAATTAACACATTTTGGGACCAGTTATTAATTTTATTTTCTATGGACTGACAAAAGATTGCACACCTTTTAAAGTTAACTTACAAAGTACCATGCTTCTCTTTGGAATTTTTCTTGACGTGGTTACTGTTAAGAGTCGGATAATTCCTAGATGTGGTAAGCAGTCCAGAATATCTCTGTCCTTCAGCCAGTAAGATTTTTCAGCTGTGAAATAAAACTATTTCTGTTGATAATTGTCCCCTGATGGACAAAATCTCCTTCCACTGAATGTGCCCCCCAACTAGTACAGCTGCACCCTAACTTGTTCCCGTGTTTTCAGCTATAATTTTCTTTAGTCCACTTTCTGCCAAAATTGATTTTCCAAAAATAACATATTCTTACACATCTTGAAACTCTCCTGTTTAAAAACCTCTTTGACTACAGATTTGCTCCAGAATTATAAAAAGAAAGAAAGAAAGAAAGAAAGAAAGAAAGAAAGAAAGAAAGAAAGAAAGAAAGAAAGAAAGAAAGAAAGAAAGAGAGAAAACAAAACCCTTTCAGGCACTTCAGAGCCTCCACCATCCATTTTCTCTCAGCCTACATGGGTTTCTAAAGGAGATAACAGCTAATGTCTAATGTTTTGTATTTAATATATCCTTGAAATAAGCAGGTATATTTTAACATTCCTAATGTGACTGATTAGTCTTCATTCCATGGTAGCATTTGGCAACTTGGGAAGAATATTTAATCACTCCAAGCTTCCATATCCTTTCTTTGTTGCATCCTCTTTCTGTATACCTAGGCTACACAAAAAGCTACAGTTCAATAGAAACATATTCCTTTAAAGCACTGTCAGTGTAGAAACTTACTTAGAAGAAAATCAAAACAAGAGCTGCAAGCTGTACATTTTAATTCCTATCCCTTTCAAATTACGTGCAAGAAAACAGAGAAACAGAAACAAGGGTCCAACCAAAACAACAGCAAATATTTCAATGCACAATTCCAATGCACTCACATTCGTCAGAAATGCCATGGTAGTAACCCGACCTATTGTTAGAAATCTAGCAGGGACATTTTTCACTGTTTTCCAGTGGGACTTTATGCCAAGTGGTATTGATTGCGAGAGTCCTGAACTTCTATTAGGCTCTACTCTTCTTTCAGTTGATGATTATTTTATCCCAACAATAAGACAATTTAGAACTGTGAATATAAATTGAAAGATACTTTAGAGGCTGGGTAATCTTAGTCGTTTTAATTTCCTATCAAAGCATGACAGTTTCTGAACATAGATATGTCTCCAAAACTTTTTCATTATTAACCTCTAGATAGATTTGAAAATAATTATTTTATTTAAGAAAACTATGAAAGGCCCAATCTATCCTACGAGATTAATAAAATTCAGTATTATTCAGTGATACTTAGAGTTCACAAACATGCAGGCATCACAGAGTATGGAGTGATGTTTAAGAAGGAAAGAAAAGAAGCAAGATGTGCCAAAAGGAATGGGTAGGTGGATTCACGGGCTGTCACTTGACCTTTCTTATGTTACTTTGAAATAGATTTAAGTTCAGCTATTTGGTTTAACGTCTATCCTTTAATATGGCATATATATATATATATATATGTATGTATATATATGTGTGTGTGTGTGTGTGTGTGTGTGTGTGTGTGTGTGTGTGTGTGTGTGCCCCAGCAAACCATTCAAGCTCATTAGGTCCCAAACTGTCATTCATAATTGTCAGTGTAGGATAGTAGTGTTTGGACTGTTTAGACACAGATTTTAACTTCACAACTCACTAATAACATGGTGTTTGTTAAGTCAATCTGTTTCTGTGCCTCAATTTTCTTATTTGAAAAATAATGCCTGTAATAATACTACTTTCTACAAGAGGCTGTATTTTTCAATCAACAGTCCATGCTAAATGCTAAGAACAAAGCCTGCCAAAAATAGCTATTCAACAGTTTATTATCCAATGCAGTCTCACAAGCAGAAAATTAAGACCAAGACAGAAGCAGGTAATGTCTCCGTAGTCAATTTGTGATGGCAAGAGCTAACATGCTTAACACAGGCTGGAATTCATTCAATAAAGAAAGGTTCTCTCTCTTCCTATTTTACCTTGTTCATGATGTCTGCCTGGTGGTCACATGGAGCATTCTAGGACCATTTATCTCCCAGTTTAACTTGTGGCTGTGATACCTTCAATTGTGGACCTCAATTCAGAGCTTGAAATAAGAAATATGGTCATTTACACCTCTTCTTTTAATTTTAAAAGATCTTATGCAATGAGCTTTTAATATAGAATGAAATGCTACAGTTTTCCCAGCTGACTTTAGCTGATGGAGTGTGGCTTGTCTGCTGTATTTACTGTTATTCTGTTAACTGACAAATGCTGCTTTCCTGTTTCACTTCTTTTGTTTGAAATAATCATTTTCTGTTGTTACCCATCATAAGTGAACATTCTATCCTCTTCCCCCCCATTAAGTTGATGCTTTTTCAATGATTTTTAATTAATGCTATTCATAAACTCCGGAGCGTTTACCCTGGAGTTCCAAGGAGAAAGATATTATGGAAAATAATACTGCAACCACTATCAATAATAGTATTAACAGCACACTTACTGTGAAGGAACTTGGAGAAATGTACCCTGGGACTTTGGATGTGTATACTGAAACAGCAAAGTGAAAACATACTTGTCTCTGGATGTATTTTAATTGGGTCTAGAAACCCAGTCAACAAGGCATTGGCCTTTTCACCCTCCTCATTTTGAACTTGTTGTTTTACATCGGCTGGTAATTATTGCCCAATGTCATGACCATCCTGCTGTGCTCTGACTATGTTACCTGGTTTTAGTGATTCCCAATTTCTGCTGAGGAGTGCACTCTTTCCCACTGGTTAGTGACTGTTAAATCCCCCTACGAAGAGGCAAAGAAACTGATTCACTGTGAAGAAAGAGCTGATGATAGAAATTCCCCTACCCCCTTCCTTGTACAATGAAGGTAAATTCAGACACACATAGGAAATACATGGAGCTCTTTGGGTCCTTATTTCTCTAGATTGTATTTAAAGATATGTATACTCCCCGAAGAGGCAATTCTGCAGCGTTTCCAAAATGATTCCATAGAATCCCATGTTAAATGACTGAGGGCAGAGATTTTATCTTATTTAAAAAAAAGTTTGATGGGAAATAAAAGCCAAATATGTGTCACTTTAAGAATCATTTAGAGTCCACAGTTCTATCTTTGAATTGACGTCTTTGCCTCATTCTACCATCTGCAACTTATGCACAAGAAGATGGTCACTGCTTTAGAGCCAACAAATCATTAACTTTCATTGTAACCTATTGACTGGAGACATAATTGTAGTCATCCAGACAGGATGACAATTTTAAATTTGTTGTCTCTTAAGTTTCTCATCTTCAAACTTTTCCCTCAGGAAAAGTTAGTTCTCAGCTACTCATATAAACTAGAATTTAGGAGAATGGTTAAGCTTATGCATATAGAGATGACAAAAAAAAAGCTTAGGTGTTCACATTTTGAGACACGGCCCTGCAACTTTTCAAACACTAGAAAAATGTTTGGCAGTGGGAGATACTTGGTGATAAGGGGAGTAGCAAGAGATTTGGAGTCTATACTGTAAAGAAAATTGCAAAGGGACCAAGTAACTTCTCTTGCTAAAGCTTCCTTGGCCCTGTGGTTGTGCAAGCTCATTTTTAACGTATTAGTATTTGTTGTAGATATCAAACACAATGAGATATAAACAAGAACATGAAATATCCATTTATCTGAAAAAAATGAAAGTTGAATTAAGAGGCATGATTTAGTGTTGTTTTCTAGGAAATTGTTTTTCTAGTTTTCCAAATTTTCATAAATTGTACCCTTGATAAGAAAGAGAAAATGATTTTAGCATCTACTTAGGTAGAATAAGGTCTCTGGTTGTTTAACACTTGCATTTCTCAACCAAGTGGCCAGTGGCTATGAATAGCTATAGACAGGCATGTAAACTGTGTTTCAACTGAATATAATTATAATACAAGTATAAAATAGATGAGTACTTTATAGAAGTAATATAAAAACATGTAAAATATCTCATTAACATTTATATTGATTATAAATTGAAATAATAGTTTTATAAAATACATTATAATTTGATCTTTTAACTTTCTATAGAGAGAAAAATAAAAAAAATTTCATTGTCCTCTATTATATTCTATATTTTCTGGTTTGGATGTTACAGAGGGAAAAACTAGGAGAAAAAAATATACATTCAGGATGAAAAGAATCATGTGACTCTGTCCTCAAATCCATCCTGCGTTCTGATAGTAGAGTCACTTCTGAAGGAGTTGCTGGTAGCAAAAGAATGAAGAACATTTGTGAGAAACTGAAGTAGAATCATCCCTGCTATCCAAGAATGTAATGCAAAAGAAAAAGACAGAATGACATTAGATAGAGAACCCCTTGCTTATCTTCTGTGGCATCTTTCAGGATTTGTGTGCAGCTAGTGAGAAAACTTATTGGTCAAGACCCCGATTCTTGGAGGACAAGGACCAACAGCCACTATATTCATCCATGCCCAGTGTGTCACTGACAGAGAATGAACAGAACCTGGTAGAGACAGTCCATGGATCATTGAGCTTTGTTTTGGGTTGTAGCAAGGATTCAGGAGTATGCCTCAGAAGCTAAATCCTCCGGTTGTCCTTTTCTCCATTTTTAGTGATCGATCAGCTCATGAAGTCGGGAAAAAATCTGAGTCTCGTATTTATTCTAAATGCAAAAGTAAATAGTACTAACATTTAAATTTTCATCACTGCCTGATTTAATTTTTCTTTAAATAGCATTTAGCAATTATTATAAGCTTATTTTCTCAATCAATTAACTAGAGTCTACTTTGAAATAATGTATTAGTCTTATAACATATGTAATTTATTTTCAACATATTGGATTTTTTCCCCCACAAACTGATTTGACAGATATGTTTCTTTACATGGACTAATTCTGCTTAATTTTCTTCTCCATAGGGGTGCTTGTTAGTAGATTTGTCTTCGGTCATTTTGTACATCTATCTCATAATATAACCTTACTTATAGTGAACAGCTTATTTCAGAATACACATATAGCTTTTGCATCAATGATTAATTCTAACTGATGCAAGTGTACCAGTGATGTGTATAACTTTTCCCTCGCCCTTTACCTTGGAGAGGTGATAGCTGTGCATGATGTGTGTGGATGAGTCAAAAGACAACAGTGTAGATAGGCTTCAGTTTGATGGTTTAATCTAGGGCTTCATGACGACTTTCATTTCTGCAAGAAATGAAAATCTTGAGTTATGGTTAAGGATTTGGAGGCCATGAAAGAAAATTGTTTAGTTTTTATTTTTCAGGAGCAGAAACTAAGATTCCACAGAGCTTATTCGTCCTGGGTAAATAATCAGGAAAACATCCTGACCAATATAGGCTGTCCACTGCTTTTTCTTTACTTTATGTCTTGGCTATTTCCTCATGTTTACTTGAAAACTGACTCACCTATGACAACCCATGGTGTTGAGTTTATTGTTAAAATAGCAGGTGTGATTAATGGCCTTAGTGAAATTATGGATTCCTATTGTTACTAAGTTCATATTAAAAGAACTATGACAAACATCTTGTGTTTGATCCATACTCATGTGGCATTCTTTGGTATATCAATGTTGCATGAGTGCTGATAACAGGGATTTTACTTTCTGACCTATATTAACATAAAGAAAAGCATAGACAGAGTATATAATTAATGTTTAATTAGTGCTATCTCAAAATTAATAGTTTCAAATTTTGTTTCTCTATACAACTATAAGAGAAGCTGGGTGATTTACATAAGGACTTCAATCTGATTTAAAGTCAAATTACTGATATTTATAAGTGAATACAGTTACATTTTAAATTTCATTATTAGTTATTGGCAAATGTTAGGTATTCTATGGTCTCCTAAACTTTTAAACAAATACTCTGCAATGATCATACTAATATTGTGTAGATATACTGTGTATGGTTATTTATATTAATGAAAGTGATAACTAACATTTAAAACAATTTTTTAAAGTTCTTTTTCTTTGACACTTTCTCACATGCATAGACTTCATTATGATTGCATATGCCTCTCCCACTGCTTGCAGACTCTGCATCACACTCCCTTTCCTTTTTCACACCTCTTTCTTTTTATAACAACTCATTGAGTCCAGTCAGTACTTCCTGTATGCACTGAGTGTTGGGCCATTCACTTAACCAACAATTACATATTGTTTTGTGTTCTCCCTCATATTTGGTTAAGTATTGAGCTGATACACCATTCAATTTACAAGGCTGCTAAAAGACTGAGGAAAATAACAAAAACTATAACAAAGTTCCAACCTGTTTAGCATAAAATAATTGCTCAACAATCACAATTTAATGATGCTGCCTTCCTTGACTAACCTCTGCTGGTGGGATGGACATATTATAGGTATATTTTAATTACATTACTCTTTAATAATCAAGTTAGCAAGATGAAAAAGGATAGCTACAATGTATGAGTTGTTCATAATAGTTTTAATGATCTCTTGGAAGCAAGAAACCCCTATTTTCAGAAATTTGTTATGGAGATGGTGATTAGAATGGCAGTATCTGTGTAAAATATCAACTATGTGTCTACTTGTATAGATGGAAGGGATAGGTTCATATTACCTAAGACTTTTCTAAAGCCAATATCCTCTCTCTATTATTATATATGTATGTCTATACATATGCATATATATGTATAATATATAGGTGTGTGTGTGTGTGTGTGTGTTGTTGTTGTTGTGTTGTTAGATTGGATTGTATGCTCACAGAGACTGATAATTTCCTCAATAGCTACTTGTATGCTGGAGAACATGGAGCTGCTCAGGCCAAGAATACTGAAGCTTTCAAATGACAATAAAAAAAGGAAGAAATCTCCAGCCTTAAGTCAAAGACTAAATGTCTCCAAGAAACCTACTGGTGTCATTCTATGCTTAAAAGCTGAGAACCCCTGAGTCTGGTGTGAGCAGGGAAAGCAGCAGAAAATGTATCCACTTGGGACAAGAGAGGCATGAGCCAATGAGCCACCCTCCCATTCTACATTTTTATCCCATCAGAACTCTAACCCTTTGGGTGTTTCCACTTATATACCCAGCCTTCATATTCAGATCCTTTGCAGACATGACCACAATTGTGATTTACTAATTACCTCAGTATTCCTTCATATAGTCAAGTTGACAACAAATTAAACACCACAAGTTCACCATTGTCTTCTTGAGTCTACATAGGTATTTTTTAGCTGAGTTTTCTCCAAATAAACACATGAGAAAGGCCATCATTGCATTGGATATGATACAATTATCCTGCATATAAACCTAAATGTATAAAATATTTTCCCAGAAAAAGGATAAAAATTTTTAATTTTAAAAATTTTATGTTTTGATAGAGCCTCACTCGTAGCATAGGCTCATCTCAAAGAGGTAAAGTTTTAAATGATGTATACTCTTTTCCTCATATCCTATAATATTAAAATTATGTGGTAAATCTAGTGATGTTCATGTATTACTATAAAACAAAGTAGTTCTATTACATGATGAAAGAATATGAGAGAAACAAAAGAAAAGTAATTTGCTTAACATATATGTATATATACACAAGTATGTTCATAGCAATGTAAGGAAATGATTTTAATGAAAAGCTTATGAAATAGGTCACATGATCATGCTTGACACAGATAACTTCTTCTAGTACCCATCCCATGCTCTTTCCATCTTTAACAAGTACTTCAGCATAGTTATCTACCTGCCAGACTGGCCCATGTAGCACCAATTCTAAGGGTTTTAATAATAAAAATCCGGAGTCAAATATAGGGGTAAAAACACTGAAAGGTCAGAGAAGTAAAGGAGCAAGCCACAGCGACTTCTTACCTCTCATGAATCCTCAGACTAAAGGAGTCAAGTTCCTGTCTCCACCCCACCTTATCACTTCCTTTCCCCACCCAGCCATATCACTTCCTGTTTCCTCCTCCCAAGTGCTAGGATTAAAGGTGTGCCTCCCAAGTACTGGATCAAAGATGTGAGATCCCAAATGCTGAGATTAAGGGTGGGTGCCACACTGCCAAGTCTTAGGTAACTAGCTCTGCACTCTGACCTTCAAGCAAGATTTATTTGTTAGAGCACAAACAACATATCACCACAGGCCCATGCTTTTATTCCTGAAAAATCTGGGTCATCTCCATAGCTGAGTTGGAGACTTGTAGTTGTTCATTGTCCTTAGTCACATAAAACAGTGATACTGAGTGACATATTATGACATTATCTTTATTCCAAAAATACTCTTTCTTGCCTGATCTTAGTGGAGTAGTTCAGTATCTCCTTGGTGGTTTGAATAAATAATTCATATCAGTCTTGTACCTCTATTCTTAGAATATTGACTCAGAGGTAAGAAGAGGGACCTACAGTTACAGGAAGGTGTTTTAATTTCAAAATACTTTAATTTCTAGTTCAGTAAATTTAGTGAATCAGTAAATTTCCTAGTAGAGCTATTAGTTCTCAGTAACTAAAATTTCTAGGTCAACAGAGCATAAGGTTGTAGGAAGAGGAAAGCAAACTATTTTTAATGGGTCACTAGGGGCAGTAGGAGTGTACTAATTCTTATTTATGCTACTTGATTTCCACATACAAATTCATGCTTGGGAAAATGCAATATTTTGAAAATGGATTTAGAACATATGTGACTTTCTGGGAAACCTTTGAACTCTTCAAGATATTGCACAAATTGATTTTGCTGTACCTATGTTCTCCAAAGCCATTCCACCATATTATCAAGCAATGTTCTTCTGTTTTATGGTATATGATATGGTAATATCAGAAATCTTAATGAGCATGAACCTATTGCTGAACTTTGCCTGTGAAGTAAGAAGTGAATATTCTAGCCAAAAAAAACAAAACAAAACATATACATTACCATGATAACAGAAGTTAATTTGTAATCCCAATGGTTGTAGTATGTGAAGTAACATTGTGAATAGGAGAGCCAAATTCATATCTGGAATAAATGTCTATTTTTTATTTTATAATTTAATTTAATTTTACATATCAGCCACGGATTCCCCTGTCCTCCCTCCTCCTGCCTCCTCCCCCCTCGCCCCAACCCACCCCCTCCATTCCCATCTCCTCCAGGGCAAGGACTCCCCAGGGGATTCAGCTCATCCTGGTAGATTCGGAGGACAATCTACTACTCCTTCCATATATGATAGAAGTGGTTAAGTGTAATTAGCCTGCCATCATGCGGCTGGCTGATCCTTATGGAAAATGGTGCTGTATTGGAGACCAAGTGTTGGTTTTTGCTGATAAGAAATTGGAGAGTGAGACTGTCTCTTCAATTTTACATTTCCCTTCACAGTAGATTTTGTTTGATACAACAGAATTTGTCAATTATTATTTCTAGAGCTACAAGATATCAATAGGTAAGTCCGTTCCTGTGCCTATTTTGAACTATTTTTACCTATGTTTTACTTTTGTGGTTTTAAAGTTGAAGGTCTCATATTAATTTTGAGTTGATTTTTTTGTAAGGTATGAGGAAGTATTGAAGATTCAGCCTTCTTGTGAATACTCAGTTTTTCTAGTTTTTCTTTGTCTTAATAACATGCTATCATCACCAACATAATTCCATTTGCACTGTTGTGTTATAATTATGTATTTGCATCCATTACCCAGATGTGAATCTTCAGTTTTTTTAAATATCTGTAGCATATTTATTTCATATGTGCTCACTAAATAGTGAAACAAAATAGATGGATGAATCATTGAGTTGACAAATGAATAGATGCTAAGATACAAATACAATTATTCTAGGGTGATCTCCTTGCTTACCTATGAATAATTTCTTTAATAAGAATATATTTATCACACAGGATAAGATCTAGTTAATAGGTTTGTCAGTATAATCTGTATGCTTTATTTAATCAAATGTTTATTTCTTTCTGAAATTGAGAAGTAGAGGTTTCTTCTCTTATCTCTATATTTCCATAATTGTAAGAATACAACACAGTCCTTGGAATCAATGCTGGCACCATTAGGATGCGGTGCATTTTGCAGTTCTTAATTAATTGTGGCAAACACATAACAGTCTCTATGGCCGGCATCATCTGCATACAGCAGCATAATCATTTTTCTTTATAGTAGAGATTGTTTTATGAGTCTTAAGTCTTCCCTTGGGGGTGTGGTTATCATCTGATAATCACGCCCCTGGGAGATTCAAAACACTTATCTTAGGATCATGACTTGCAGTGCCCCAGAGGTGTGATTATCTCAGGAAACTCACACTCTCTGTCATGCCTAATTGCTTAATTATTATAGCTGTGAGTTCAGAGCACCACATAGGAAGTAAAGTAGTGTCAGCATTTCCAATAAACTCCTTGTCTAAGAGTATATAACTTAGCTGTTTAAGAAGGAGCCCATATTCTATTGAATTACAGCACTACAGATATTAGTCTAAGAAATATGATTCTATCAAGAAGGTATTTTTATTTTAAAATTGGGTCCCTATTCTTTTAGTGAATTGATAAAGGATAAAAAAACTAATTTAATGTCTTTAAAACATATATTTTGGGATGATGAGATAGAGCAGTGAGTTAAAGGTGCTTGCTGCCAGATCTGAGGACCAGAGTTTGATCTCAGAATCTACACAATGGAAGGAAAGAACTGACTTCTGAAAATTGTTATCTGACCTCTGGATGCATGTGTGGGTGGCATATGCTTGTCCATACACATGAGATCGACTCACAGTCACACTCACACACAAACATACAATAAATAAATTAAAATGTAATGTGGAGATAATTTCGTACTCTAGTAAATAAAGCTTGCATGGAGATCAGAGGAAAAAAACAGCCACTATATTAAACATAGAAGTCAGGCAATGGTAGCACACACCTTTAATCCTAACATTTGGGAGGCAGAGATTCATCCGGATCTCTGTGAGTTCAAGGGCACACTGGGAACAGAGCCAGATGTGGTGACACATGCCTTTAGTTCTCAGTGCTAATTAACCATAGAGCTCTGGAGGGCTGTACGAACAGACAGGAAGTGATAGAGCTGGGCAGAAAGAGTAGCTGGGCAGAGAGAGGAATTGAGATAGCAGGGACAGAAAGGATATTGGTGTGAGTACACAAGAAGTAGCTCTCTTTTTGATTGAGGATTTCTAGTGATAAGAACATGACTGGCAGGCCGGGCAGCAGTGGTGCACACTTTTAATCACAGTACATGGGAAGCAGAGCCAGGCGGATCTCTGTGAGTTTGAGGCCAGCCTAGAGCAAGATCCAGGACAGGCATCAAAACTATACAGAGAAACCCTGTCCCGAAAAACCAAAAATCCATGATTGGTTTCTTTCTGCTTCCTTGATCTCTTAGTTTTTTATCCCAATATCTGGCTCTGGGTTTTTTATTAATAAGACCATTTAGCAAATTGCCTTACAATGTAATTTTAAGAAAACAACATATTCTGTGAGGCAGATAAAGAAATAAATGTATTCTAAAGATAAAACAATTAAATCAATTTAAATAGCAACAATGTTCCACATAATTTCTAATTTCCTTGGAAATGCACTTAAACTTTTTAAAACATTCATAAAGGATTATGTAAGTAAAATAAACTATAATTAGAGAACACTGTCATATATGTATCAGCTCTGATCCTCGACCAAATGTTTTCTTAGTTCATAAGCTGCTAAGTTTCTAAAGAGGATCAAACCATCGAGTAGGAAGGCAGGAGATGTAGTTAAACCACTGTACTATTTCTTCTAGCAGTGTTCTTTAAATCCTAGCAATGTCTCAGAGATGACAGGCCTATGAAACCTGGGAAATTCTGCCTCATGCAGTTCAATTCATAGGTAACTAAAGATTAAGCTATGTCTCCAATGTACTAAGATATATATTTGGTTTACTAACTGTAGGTCATCTGAGTTAATACTTTTCCAATAGCACCATCCCTGAGATACTCACAACATTTTTCCTGTACATATGAGGTTGAATTGAACAGAAAGAATTCTGAGTGCCATCTCATGCATTCTGTGATAAAGCTAAAAATAGCTTTCTTCCAGGATCAGTAGGTAACCTTTTGGTTACTAAAACTCTATTAGAACATCTTTCCCTGCAACATTTGATCTCTTCACTCCGTCTTGGTTGAGGATTTTTGGATGTCTAAATTTTTACATTTATAAAACTTACATCTTAG
The DNA here is from genome assembly GCA_902168405.1 of Peromyscus aztecus. Taxonomy (NCBI): domain Eukaryota; kingdom Metazoa; phylum Chordata; class Mammalia; order Rodentia; family Cricetidae; genus Peromyscus; species Peromyscus aztecus. The sequence continues at coordinate 23,819 of CABHPQ010151916.1, forward strand.
AGTAATGTCTCACATATAATGTAAAAATCACTAATTCTCCAAGGTTCTTAATCATTCCTTCCTTCCTTCCTTCCTTCCTTCCTTCCTTCCTTCCTTCCTTCCTTCCTTCCTTCCTTCCTTCCTTCCTTCCTTCCTTTCTTCTCTCTCTCTCTCTCTCTCTCTCTCTCTCTCTCTCTCTCTCTCTCTCTCTCTCTCTGCATTAGATTTACAGCAATTTTCCTGCCTAAGCCTCATGATATGGTGTGTAAGGCCAGAATACTAACACAAATATGAAAGGCAGGAATTTTTAATAGAACACAGAAATCCCCCCTCTCCATGAAAAGTCCTGTGAGGACCCAGGAAGGAGATGTCCTTTACAAAACATGAAGAGAGGCCCAAGAGAAACTGCCCCTGAAGGTGCGTTTTTTTGTGATGATATTGTGTACCCTAATAAAAATTGCCTGAAGATCAGAGAGACAAAGGAACAAGTCACAGCCACCACCACTTACCTCACCAGTTCCTCAGCCTGAAAATCCCTCTATTTCCTTGTCTCCTCATACCTTATATACCTTTCTCCACCAGCCATCACTTCCTAAGATTAAAGGCATGTGTGCTTCCCAAGCAAATGCATGAGATCTCAAGTGCTGGGATTATAGGCCTGTGATTACCAAGTACTGGGAGTAAAGGTGTGTGCCACCACTGCCTGGATGTGTTTCTCTCCTAAACTGAGTCAATCCAATGTAGTCCAGGGTGGCTTTGAACTCACTGAGATCCAGACAGATCTACGCCTTCTGAGTGCTAGAAATAAAGGTGTTTGCCACTACTGCCTGGCATCTATGTTTAATCTAGTGGCTTGTTCTGTTCTCTGATCTTCAGGCAAATTTTATTAGGGTACACAATATGTCATCACACCTTTTCATTGGACATACATGTATTTTATTTTAGATTTGGACATTTTCTATTGCCTAAGTCACATTTTGTGCTACCTTGTTAGAACAATGCAAAGAGACTAACACATGGTTTTATTTATTTTTCATACTAACAGTGATTTGTAGACTGTATCTATTTCTTTTTTATTTCTCTGAGTTTATTCTTCTCAAAAGTGCTGCTTATTGATGCCTTCCACCTTCCAGACGACAATATCCAAAGTTATAAAGTTGTAATTGGTTCTAAGGTCTAGAAACCCTAAGTAAATAAAAATGTATATATCTAATTCCTAGTAAAGTCTCAATTGTGTGTGTGTGTGCATGTGTGTGTGTGTGTGTGTGTGTGTGTGTGTGTGTCTTTTTTACTCACAAACAGAAAATTCAATGCAAAATTTAGTGAACATCAAGGGATCTTAAATAGTCAGAACAGTATTTAAAAAGAGCAAAGTTAGAGAACTTATACTTCTGGGTCCCAAAACTTATTACAAAGCTAAATAAATCAAAACAGTATAGTACTTGCATAAAGAACAGATAGTAAAATATTAATATAATAGAAAGATAGAAAGTGTAGATGTAAACCTTCATATCAAATAGCTTTCAATAAGGAGACTGATATCATTCAACAGAAAAGTCAGTGTTCACCACAAATGAGGTTTGGACAGCTGTATATTTACATGATAAAGAAATGAGAGTGAACTCTTTCACTACATTTAATACTTAATGCAAAAAAATGGATCAAAGATCAAACCTAAACAGGAAAACTATAAAATCTTAGAGTAAAAAATAGAAAAATATACTTTATTACTTGGCTCTGACAATTATATTTTTTGTATATGACACCAAAATCATAAGCAATGGAAATTAAAAAAGATGAGCCAAACAAGATCAAAAATTCTTTCTAAGATTTATCTCAAACTACAACAGTCAACAGAGTAAATTTCACTGTAATAAAATAGGAATTTGTGTATTATATAGCAAATAAGGGATTGATGGCTAAAATATGTAAATATATAAACATTTACTACTTATAACAATAGAAAATACCTAACAAACTGGTTTGTCAGATGGACCAAAGTCTTGATTGAACATTTATGCAAAGAAGATACACAGATGGCAAATAAACACATCACAATATTGATTCATGTATTTGTGGAGGTTCTCTAAAAGAATAGAACTGATAGAATTTATAGATATAAAGGGGATTTATTAAAGTGGCTTACAAGCTGTGGTTCAGCTAATCCAACAATGGTAGTCGCTCAATGGAAGTTCCAGGGATTTTTCATTCCATAAAACTGTATGTCTCAGCTGCTCTTCATTCTACACAGGAATCCTGAAATTGGCTGCAATGCCAGTGAAGGAATGGACTTACCAGGCAGAGTGAGAGGAAGCAAAGAGCAAAGAACCTCCTTGTATGTCTCTTCCATAGGCTGCTACCAGAAGATGTGGCTCAAATTGGAAGTGGATCTTACCAGATTATAAAATGGTTCTTCCTACTTCAAATTATTTAATTAAGAAAAATTCCTTACAGATGTACCCAGTCATTTGGGTTTTAGCTAATTCCAGATGTAGTCAATCTGACAACAAGAATAGCCATTACAATTCTTAAGAAAATTTAAGTCAAAGCTATGACAATCTGTAACCTCATACCTATTAGAATGTCTAGTAAACAAATGGAAAGCTTACAACAGAAGTATGGAGAAAATGTAGCTTTTGTTTACTCTTGACGAAAATGAAAAATGACACAGATGCTAGGGAAACCATATGACCATTTTCCAAAATACTAAATAAATATTGTGTATGAAAACACCATAAGCAAGCTTATTATTTGCATGGTGATTAAGAAAGAATAAAAGTGAAAATAAATAATTTTTTTCACATGGCACAGTAATTCTACTCTTGGGTGTGTGTTTGAGATAGGTGAATTGTGTTACCATAATATTGATTGTGCTGAAATCTTAATTTCCAATGCTTCAAAAAGTGATCACATTCCTAGCAGCTTTAAAGTTGTGATTAAGTTTAAATGAAGTCATTAGGTTAAGCACTACTCTCACTGACTAATATCCTTTTAATAAGGGGAAATGAGGACACAGGTCTCACAGAAAGCAGATCATTCAAAGACATATGGAGAAGATGGACATACTGAAGTCAAGAAGAGAAGCCTCTGAAGAAAGCAAGCCTTCTAACACCTTGGACTTGGATTTCTTCTATTTATAATAGTTCAGAAAATGAATGTCTATTGTCTCAGTGAACATTCTATTATTTTTATCTTGTAAGACATACAAAACCAATAACATACTCAAAACATTTCATAGCATGCTTTTGAAGGTCCATTTGTTTACTAATCTTCTGTGGTAATATATTGTATGCCCCAATAAAGCTTGCCTTGGGATCAGGGGACAAAGCCATCCTCTATATTAAATATGGAGGTTAGGCAGTGGTAGCATACACCTTTAATCCTAGCATTTGAGAGGCAGAGATCCATCCAGATTTCTGTGAGTTCAAGGACACTCTGAGAACAGAGCCAGGCATGGTGGCACATGCCTTTAATCCCAGAACTAGGAAGGAAGGAAGATGGCAGGGCATAGAAAGCTATATAAGGTGTGAGTAAACAGGAAGTTTCTCTCTTGAAGCTGAGGATTTCATAGAGGTGAAAATGTCATTGGCTTGTTGTTTCTCTGATGTTTCAGCTTTCATCCAATATCTGGCTCTGTTTTTTTTTTTTTTATTAATAAGACCGTTTAACAATTCATGTTACAATCCTGAGAGCTAGCATATTCACAGAAATGAAAAGTGGTAAAGTAGATTAAGCGGACAGACAAACAAACTGCCAATAAAAGTATACAATGGACTACAATTCACCCTTTAAAAGGAAACTTTGTGAATGGTACTACATTGATGAAAGTTGAGGGTATTATGCTATGTATAACAAGTTAAGTAAGTCTGCAAAAGATAAAATTCTAATATGCTAAATTCTGCACAGTATCTAGAGTAAAAATTCATAAATGCAGATGATGTATTGAAATTGATTGTGCACAGAATTAAGAAGGAACAGAAATTATTTAATGGGTACAGAATTTTAGTTCTGCAAGATAAAACATGATGCTCTGTCCATGGGTTGCCCCAATATATAAGTATAATTGGCTTGACTCAATTATACACTGAACTTGCTTGTAACTTGTAGTGAAATTCATAAGATCAAATTCGCTACTTTATGAGCACTTTGTCACACTTTGTAGAATAAGTTTATGAGATGATCCTCTTTAGTATGAGAATGGTTGTTATTTTTTTCTGCACACCAACCATGAACATTGGTTTGAATGTATTGTTAGACAATGTTGCTAGTGAATGATAGGACATTCTACTAAATTGCAATATTAGACAAATATTGAATAATTATTAGTATCACAGATACTGAATGGCATAGAATTAAACTAAAATATCTGAAATTTTCATTTAACTGAATGTATTGCATTTTTATCTGCTAGATGTGGCAAGTATAATAAAACTGCTTATTTTCTACTTTTATTTGATGCTTACTATGCTACTTTGTTTTTTGTGTTTTGCTGTAAAAATATGATATCTTATATTTGAATATCAGAAACTCCAAATAGAAAAACTATCTGGGATGTCCAGTTTAACAGTTTATGTGAAATTTTGTATATAAATATAACCTTGGTACTATAATATCCTCCATAATTATATCTCATATTTTTGCTCCGATTTCATACACACTCTTTCCTTTTGTGCATGAAATACTTGTACCTTTAAATGTGTCTGTATATCTATTGTGCACAGAAATTTTTTATGGATTGTGTCTTTAAAGTATTTGCCTTTTCTGCAAAGTACAGTGATTTCTTACGTGAATACACATACATAAACATGCATGTACATTATCACAATTGTTTACATGACCAGTTAAATATATCATGTGTTGAATTAAATTTTGCAAAATTCTACTTCATTGTTTGCTAATTCTTTTCTTCTCTCAATCAATTGAATCAATCCAATGAAATAGCTTTAAGTCAATAAGGTTACAGTGAAAAGCATATTTAAATTCTCACCAAAACACTAGTCTGTGTTTGAATCTTTTCCACTTTATTATTGTGCATCTTTACACATGTGCATTTGTGTGCATGTATTCATATACAACAGAGAGTGTCTATTAAAATACACTTAAAATGTGGACAAAATACATATAGATACCGGCAGAGTTGCTCACATTGGGTTATTTGAAGTTGGAAGTGATGAAAATGATCTATTGTAAGCAGGAAGATGAAAGAGAAATGGGGAAAAGAGGTTTACATGACAAAGCCAAGTTAATATCTGTACCTATGGGAAAGATACAAAGAATATGTGAACTAAAACTTGCACCTTAGATTGCAGTGGGAAAAAAAAGAGTTGAATTTTAATGCTATTAGATAGAGCAGAAAGGCACATGCAACTAAATGATTCCTATTTTTGATGTACACATTATGTATTGGATTGTTCCTCTAATGCTACTGTACAAAAACCAATAAACTCGACCATTTTTCAAAGCTCCTTGAAAAACAAGTCCAACCATATAGAGTCAAATGAATGAAATAATCACTTTCAAAGTTAACATGGTCATTCAGTCTTCACACCATGGAGCCTTTACATGATCTGAATTATAGTGAGAGACTAGAAACAGTTTCTAGCTAAAAATTAATTACTTGCTTGTGAACGATATAGAAATCATTCCTTTTGATTAGGCTCTAATAAGTCTCAAAGGCAAATGAAGACCTTAGGGTGAATTTGCTTTCAGAGTTAAACTGAGTTTTTAGTTTCAGAGGGAAGTTTACTTGACCTCATCTTAAGTGGCTGGATTGTCCTTTTCTTGTCCCTGTTTAAGGAGGTGCTGCAGGTGCTAATACTGGAAGCCAAGCCCAGTAGGAGTCCTGTGGAGATAATTGTCACATAAATCAGGGGTGAGACAGACACAGAGAAGAGGTAAGCCTTAGCCCATTTCTAGGACTGTCCCACTGTTCACAGAAAAACTGTTATTATGGGGGCGGGGGGAGAGAATTCATTGGAAGACAACAGAATCCCTTCATTTTATATAGATTGTTTCCATGAGCTAAAAGTAATAATGCATTCATTATGTGATTGAAGGTAAAATACAATTATTAAAACATAGTATTCATTTATTTATGAATGTGTTTCATTTTTGTGTGTATTTTTGTGTTTTATGTCCCTGCAAGCTTCATGTGTGTCAAACCCTAAGCAACAAAGGGACGGCACTTAGAAATAGGCCCTATAAGGATGTGAAAAAAATTAAATAGGTATATAGAGATTGATTTTTGATCCTACATGACTAATGTGCTTATCAGAAGTGGAAGCAATAACAGAACTTTACTTCTATCTACCATTTGCAGACAGTGGGGAAATGGCCCCTTGCGTGCCAAACAGGCCCTCACCAGAAATCAAACTTTGCTTCTTAGCTCTGATTTTGGATTTCCAATCTCTTCCACTGTCAACAACTAGAATGTACATTTGCCCACTGTGAAGAGAATGCTCAGTTGCTAAGATTACTTGTTGCTCTTGTGTAGGAACCAGGTCAAGTTTCAAGCACCCACATGGTGGCTGGCAATTGTCTACAATTCCAATTCCAGGGAATCTCATGCCCCCTTCTGACTTCTGTAGGCATCAGGTATGCACATGATGCACATGCATACATACAGTCAAGGCATCCATACACACAAAATAAAGGAAATAAATCTAAAGAAATAATGCAATAGTGGGCAAAAATGTTGTGGGAGTAACCAACTTCTTTCTGATGGGATTTAAAGCCTGTTATACAGATGGAACTCATGTTTGATATAGTTAACTGGGCCCCAAACTGTGGCTGGCTCATTACCCAAGAAGAGAACATACAGTTATTATTCTGCTAAATGGATATAGTAACAAAATTCTCCAAAGTTCTTATCTTTATAACTATAGATTAGTGCATCTCTCAATCCCCATCAGAGAAACTTTATTTTTTTCTAATAGATAGAAGTTTCCAAATGGTCAATGTACAGAATTGAAAGACTTTTGTGTGCTCTACTCTAAATGGGACATCTACACCCCCCACCTCACCCCAACCCCTTGCCACACACAGATGCTCAGGAACAATCACAGAAGAGATGATAGAAAGATTGTAGGAGCCAAAAGCAGAGAATGTTTTAGCAAAGCAGCATTTGCAGGATATGACTGACCTTAACCACACAAGCTCACAGCAGCTGGGAGTGCACCCATGAGACCTACACAAATCAAGCCCAACAAGATCCTAATTTGGATGAAGTGGGGTTCATGAGGTCCCACCCCTAGATGAGGAACTATTGGAAATTGATAGCTGTTAGGGAAGAGAGAGCCATTTTTCTTCAAGTATGTGACCCCTAAGAGGCTAATGATGCTCCAATAGATGGCATTACACACATGCACATACAGACCATACTAAGTAGACCTAGTGGGTTTCAAAAACCAGAGCATATAGTTGAATCTCTAGCAAACAAAAATGTGAAAAGTAACTTTTCTTGCTCACCACCAGTCTATGGTATTTTGTGTGTCAAATGATTTTCTTCTCTTTGGTGAATAGTCTAAAACTAAAATTTAAATAAAAATAAAAAGTACAATTTCCCTTACCATTTCTAATTCAAAGTTACATTTACATAGTTTTTCTAATGCAGAATTAGAGATGATAATTAATAGTTCATTGATACTTATATCATCTTTGTTTAAAAATGATATTTAAGGGGTGATATCTGCTATTTAGCAATTCAAATTGAGAAGTACAAAATTTGGTTAAACATCAGTTCCAAGATTCTTGTTATACAGAGGAGTTCATTAGTTCAAGGGAATTCCATATTATGACATCAGTTATATATTTTGTCAATTATGAGAACAGGAAATTTCACTGGCAGAAATATGGTGAAAGAATATACAAGAAAATACAATGTGGAATGTGTATCGTGAAGAGCTGGGCAGTACCAGAGGTGCAGCCTGCATATTATACTTCCCTATACTACCTTGCTCTGTGAACTCTGTTGCCACAAAACTTTGTTTACTCCCTTGGGAGGAATGCCTCTGCCTGCAAAAAGAATGCCATGAGCAGGATGTTTCCTCCCCCTTTCTCAGCAATGCAGTTTTCAGCATTTTCAGGGACACTGTGCAAAGAACCCCCAATCAGCCATGAGACTTCCTGTATCCTGAGCACATCTGGTGAAAGTGATGAGAAATACTCTGTATGTTTATCACTGTTTCACTGTGAGCTATCTGGAATAAAAGCAGTACAGGATGCCATGAAAGGCGTGCTGGAGCAGCATGACCTAGAGTCCCTGACTCTGTTGAATATTAAATTCACCTTCAATTGCTTGTCACTGTTGGGTTGCAATACAGGGAAATCATCTTGTTTACCACCAGCTAACTGAATTCTCCTTCTTGAATCATCCATTCTTGAACCCACGTGGTTTTGTTAAAACCATGCACGTACAAGGTGATCAACAAGGATTCTCTGGGACTTCATAAATCCTAGAGATGATGACAGTAACTCCTTGGTTTGCGTTCTAATCCCTCCCACGATTATTTTCTAACACTAGCACCTAAAGCCCACCACTCTTTGCCATTATCCTGTGTCTCCCTCTGCTGTCTTTCATTGCAGTAAATGACAGCTTATCTTTGTGGACCTCAGGGGGTGTGCCTATCTATCTTGCTTGACAGAGACAAAAATGTACAAATAAAAAATGAAAAAGCCCCAAAATTTTCTCACTTTATTACTTAAAACTCCACCTCATCCTTAGTTTGTAATGGCCAAATATACAGTACCCTTTCAAAACTGTCTTTTGATTCTACTTTGATTTTTCATTATCTATCTTGAAGATCATTAGCTACTATGAATTACAATGGGGAAATACTTTAGATGATAGTGGTTTCTTAATTTAACATCCAGGATAAAAAATATATAGAAACAAAATACTTCAGAAAAACTTTCTTAAATTCTTGATTAAAAATAATATATGGTTTTGTGTAAACATATTCACTTTAAATGAGGAAGTTTACCTGCAAGATGGCTTTTGGAAAAAGATACTGGCTGTCAAGCCTGACTACAGTAACTAGATCTTCTAAATAGGGAAGGGACTATAGGAGAGAGCAGACTCTTACAAATTGTCCTCTATCCTGAACACACACACTGTGACACATGCATGCTCACACATATAGAGTCACACATACTCATGCAAAATAAATCAAGTTTTAAATGTTGGTAGCTTGGTTGTGAACCAAATATATAATAGGCTTATAAATACCATATTTAACTTAATGCATCAGTGTGTTATTATTTTCTATTATTTTTCATGAGCTTCCATATTGCATCCTTATTACCTAAAATCCTCAAGTGATGGAACCATGCTTTAATTATCAATAAACTATAATAGTATGTAAATGAATTTAACCAAGTTGTTGTCCTACTTAATTCAAACCATATTCTAGGAAACTTGTTTACCCACTGTGTCTACTTAAAAAATTTGAATTATTTGTTAAAAGATTATGTTGAATAAGTATAGGAAGGAACTACAAAATAGAAAACTGGATGACTCAATATCTATGATCAAATGAACAGAAAGTTAGCTTTTGAGAGCTTTAGACATACATTTTCTTCTTTACTACACTATATTTATTTATTATTTATGTGTATTTGTGTGCCCACATATGTGCACCATGACACGTATGGCAGTTAGAGGACAACTTACAGGAGTCGGCCCAATTCTTCTACAGTGTGTATCACTGGCATGTAACTCAGGTTTCCAGGCTTGACAGCAAGTGTCGTCATCTGCTGAGTCACCTCAATAGGCCAAGGCCTCCATTCTCAAATTATGTGAACACTAGGGATACTTAAAGTACAAAAATCATTGCCTAAATGGGAGCTCAGGCTTTTTCTAAGACCAAAGATATAAGGACATTTTATAATATTGAAAAAATATTACACAGTGCAATGGAATAACATCTTATGATTAACTTTGAATATAGTTTGTGATGAAATTTTTTAACACATAGGCTATTTACAGTAATTTCCTAGTGAAATCACTTAAACTTTCTAGAATAATGTAGGGTGATCATGGTGGTAGGGGCCTTGTTTAAATTTCAGGATTTGTATGAAGTTCAGTTGGTGTGGTGTAGACATGCGGTTATTCAGTACCTTTATAAATATTAGTGATTTATACATACATTCATATAAATTTGAAGCTCTAAACTCATCAGAGTACATATTACATCTTCAAAAGTTAAACATTTCATGATAAAACTTTATTTTCTACAAAATAAATATTTTTCATCATGTAACTGTTATGTCAGATTAAACATTGCTTGGAACAGTGTGGTGAAAACTGTAGGCGGCAGCAACTTCATCTTACTTAAATCGCTTTCCCTTTCTGAGTCTTAGTTTCTGAGTTTTCTCATTTGTAAGCTTGAGAGACATGGAAATCTCCAGTCAAATGAGGCTCTGGATAGTTGTGGAAGTGTGTGTGTGTGTGTGTGTGTGTGTGTGTGTGAGAGAGAGAGAGAGAGAGAGAGAGAGAGAGAGAGAGAGAGAGAGAGAGAGAGAGTCTCTCATTCTCTACTGAGATTCTACCCATTCTCACTTCCTTGAAATTTCAATATTTCTCTGTTCTATGGCTGATCCTCCTTCTTACCTCCCTGGGAATCATCTTCAAACTTTCTTCACACCAGCGTGGAAAATGAGACAAACAAACAAAACGAACAACAAAGGAAATTCAAGTTTCTTTCTTTTTTTTGTTTTCACAACCAACCACTCCTTTAACATAGGCAGTCTTAGGTTCCCTTATGATAAGATCTGTTCTCCCTAACGAAGAATTACTCTCATCATTTTCCTGCCAAAGAAACAAATCAAAGGTATAAAACAGGAGCACAGAGAGATTGCTTAACTATTAAAAATACAATCCTTCCTTGAATTTTTATATTCCTCCTCACAAAGTGTTCTTGGTTATCATTTGCAAGATTCTAACCAACTGCAATTTTTTTCACAGCCACCATATATTTTCCCAGTGAACTTGTCATCCACTGTTGTTCAAGTGAGACTTCCTTACAAGTCTATGTAAAATTGACTTTCAGAAGCTGACCAGGATTAGCACACATCAGGCTCTACTCTTACATAAGAGTCAGAGGGCTCAGGCAGAGCTCTACTGATATAATGAGCATCCTTGGGCTCCTGTGTCAGAAATCAGTTATGTTGACGTCACATAAGACAGTGCCCTTTACACTATCTCAGCACTCAGTTTGAACTCATAGGTTATAGGAACACTACCTTTATGAATAGGTACACCTTGGAAGTTTGATTTAATTTGTAATGGCTTTAATGTAGTTTGATAGGAGACTAACAAAAATGCCTTAATAGTGTGTTTAGTGTAATATACATGAACATAAACATAATTGAATAAGAGTTAAAAAGCATAAGCATTAAGTTGACATAAATGAAGCTAGAGAATATTTAATCATGTCTGTGGAAATTAGGGGACACGATTTTCAATACAACCCTTTCAGTAGCAGAAATTTTAGTTTATGAGTTAATACGATGCTTAGCTTTTTACTTCATATTGCCATATTTTAAGTCTCCTTATATATCTGCTTTTATAGCCAAAATGAATGAAAGGACAGCACTGTTAATAATTCATGATGCAGTAAAACAGCCTAAATTGTACTCAGCAGGCAGAGACAGAAACTGTTTTTATTGATGCCACATTTTCATAGTCAATATAAAATAAAATGTATATCAATTAGGCAAAGATTATTTTTGCTTCAAGTATTGCGTACAGCCTCAGACTCTGTATGGACATATAAAACAACATTTCATGTTTGCCTTCACACAAAGTCTGATTACATAAAACACCCATTTTGTTGAGGATGAGTACTTGAGCTTAAGTAACTGTTGCTTGATACTGTGTTTCTGTACTAACACGGCCACCTGAGGGGCTTATTTACTGCTTGCCCTCAAGTAAAACTCTACATGTATTAGTTGTTGGCATTGAAACTTAATCATAAACTTTGTCATATTCTCCACAAGGCCCACAGGAAGAAAATCAAGGAATTTCTTAGTTTTATTGAAATAGCCTGCAGGTTTTAAAATGTTGCTTTCCTACTTCAGTTCTTGTTCCAAAGACTGGACACTCATAAGTGAATCGAATTCTTACCCGTCGGCCTGAGTGTTTGCTGTTGTTTTCCCCGTCAGGCACAGCTATGCCTTTCCCCTCCTCATGAGTGCTAATGAACTGAATGTTTACTATACTTGGAGATAGAGTCTTTGAGGAGGTATTTAAGAATGAGACTGATGAATGGGGCTCTACATCATACAACTGATGTCCTGGTAGTAAGGAGAACACACTAGAGCCATGATTTTGTCCTCACTTATACAGATGATAGATTTTGTGATGATGTAGCAGGAAGAATCCTAGACATGCCAAGAAGAAAGGCTACATCTGACATCTGATCAAGGGACCTTGCCTTACTCTTGTTATCATTTTTCTTCCTTCTTTCTCCCTCCCCTCCTCCTTCTTCTACCCCACTTCTCCTTCTCCTCTGCCTCTTTCTTCGTGTTTGTGGTGGTAGGTAAGGTTGTACCCATGTATGCATGTGATTCTGGAGGCCAGAGGACAACCTCAAGTGTATCCTCAAAAACACAGCATACCTCTCTAGAGATAGAGTTACTCATTGGCCTGGAACTTACCTATTAGACTGTTTGGACTGGTTTCTGTATCCCCAACACTGAAATTACAAGCATCTCCCACCACATCCAACATTTTTACGTGAGTTCTTGAGACTGAACTCAGCCCCTCATGTTTGCTTTGCTAGTACTTTGCAGGCAAAGTTGTCTCCCCATATCTTCTTCTTTAAGCCTTACTATATTAATATTTTTGCACCTGCAATCCTGCTTCCTCTTATTTACCTCCTATATTCTTCGGTTAGAATTTTGCCTAGACTTTAATCCACTTCAAATACACCTTTTAAATATTTGCACCTCCTGTTTCCCTCATTTACTGTGACGTGACTTTCCGTACTTGAAGCTCCATTAACACTCCTAAACTTCATCTAGTCGCAAGGTATTCACTCCTGTGTTTACTATTTGACATTTGTTCTTTCTTCTATTAATTAAACGGTATCTTTATTTAACTAACTCTGAGTTTATTATCCATGCATTAATAATTGCTTCGTAGGGCACTTTTTAAAAACTGTTAATAGGCAGGAATTAGAAAAATAAAAATTATTAATAATGACAGGTAGAAATTAGAGAAAAGCAAACTCCAACCGAATGTAAGGAAAGGTTTTGTAGACTCATAAGTAGCAGTACCTTACCATTACTGGGACACTCCAAAGAGTGCAGATAAAATGCTTTTATGAGACGCAAATGAATCAGATTCATACTCTATTTTCTTTTTCAAATACAATGCACAATGAATGCTGTTGAATATCCCATTCTAATTGTTTGACTTGACCCTGTATTTGTATATGAAACTAATATAATACATATGTAATTTTATGCAACTATCAAAATATGTACCTAAAGCAAAGGTAAGGCACACAAACTAACTTATATCCCCCCCCTAGATTGCATGTCTCTTTGATGATGGACTTCTCCGTGTGGGACTCACGTGAGCTCACTATTGAACTTGCAGGGATAGGAATCAATTCACTCATTTAGAAAGAAGCTATGTAAAATTTTGCCCCAGATTCTTTACTTAAAATAGTTCCCAGTAGAGAACATTTTCTTTCTAATTATTCTTCTCACTCCAGCTGCCTAAAATTCTTTTTTCCCCCTTGCTATCATTCCATGAATTATTCTATGTCTGGTCTTAATATAAAATTTCTTGAAACAATAGGCCATATAAGTATCTCTAGGGGTAACTTTGTCTCCATGGATATACCCAGATTTTAATGGAGACTGAATAATAAAAAAACTAAACTATTAGTAGGCTGAAAATAACTGGCCTGGACAAAGCTTTCATGGCAATCATACAAATGGATGAAATTGATGACTACCAGGTTCCATGTGGCCTATTTGACACCTCACTTTAATTATGCCTTTTTACTATTTCATAGCAAGTGTGAAATTTTTCATAATGACTATAGGCTCACTCTTTACTTACACAAGATCCATATCTTTTACATAAGTTATATTTTAGCCTCCTCTTAGCTTCATAATATTTATTAAAACAAGTTTAATGTATTTCCAATTAATCTAGAATATGAGAAGTTTGTGATAATTGTCCAGTATATATATATTTATATATATAAATATATATATATAAAACATCTACTTATACCTTCCTTTGAACAACTATGTACCTATGTGTTCACTCTGTAATGCATCTTTTGTCCATATGAGCTATATTTCTTCAGACAGTTGACATTGTGATTGGCCATATGAGTTGTTTTGACTTCAAATGATGATCAAAAAGTATGGGGTATCCATTCTTACCAGAAGCTTCAGCAGTCAGGCACACATCTTTTGATTTCTTTGTAATGTGTGTACATATATGTATGAATATATGTACATGTAGGTGTATGAGAACACACTCATGTGCTGTATGGAGGAAAAAAGAGGATGTTTGATCTCTCTGAAGTGCAATTACAGGCATTTGAGAGATGCCTTAAGTGCATGCTGGAATCTAAACTCTAGTCTTTATGATGGCTCAGCAAGCTCTTTTTACACTGATCAGTCTTGAAGAAAAAACAATTGAGTCTGATACACAGCCCCAAAATGAATATTAGAGGTAATCAATTAAAAGAGAAAGAAAAAAAAATACTGTTATATGTCTGTATTGTAGATATCTTGTGTACAATAATTAAATATCTACCCAAATCAGCATTTACTGTTTAAGAACTAGGAGACTTACATTCTAGAGACATGCAAATCTTGATTGCACTTATTTCTCTGGTTATAATATTTAAAATTTAAACAATTTTAGGTATATCATTTGAAATCTGCTCTATAGTCTTCTAAGGGGTTAGAGTAGCCATATTCGAATTCTGGGCACTATTTATAAAGCAAGGGCATGGAGGCTATGGAAGATTAAAAGAAGATGACAGCCTGTCCAGGAATGATAAGGTCTGAAAAATAATGGTAGATAATAGCTTAAGTTTTCTTTTTGTCTCATATATCTCATACTAGAAGCTTAAGAATCTGGCAATATAGACATAGTGTGAATGCAGAGGAGAGACTGTTTACTCTAACAATAGAAACACAAAAAGATTACCTTGCAGAATGAATTTCTTTTAGAGAATAGCCACTGTAGTACAGCTTAATACTAGGTCAGTAGTGGAGAATTCATCTCCTTATTGACTGTACCCAACTACATTGGAGTAGAACAGCTGTATCCTGCAAGCTTTTAGTGAAGAAATCAATATTCCAATGATATCAGAAAAGATTTAAGATTTATATCTGTTCTTTACTGAATATCATCAACATGGGCACTTTCCCTCCTCTTCAGAGGAAGCTTAGAGAAAAATCACAGTATTTACCACAGCCCAGCTATAATATGGCCGTTGCCATGTCCATATCAGTAGAGACCATATGAGGACCTGGAACTCCTATCTGTCTAGCAATAAAGAGGGACTTTTACTACCACAAAGTACTTGTGGACTGAATGAGAAACCAATTAGTAGTGGAATTGTTTCCCATTTTTACTCTCTGCCACCAGTGTCAGAAAGAGAAGGTAATGCATAAGACTTAAGTAAGATCAAGTTTTGCAACAGTACAGATATTAAAATATCCTGACTTCAGTAAGAAAGCCCTTAACATGCTAGGAACCAGGATGAGGGAAAAGTAAAAACATGATTATGTAAAAACATAATCAACTGACGCCAGCATAGAGATGGCAGAGAACTTGGAAACACTGGAGACAAATGCAAGCATACTATAATAAATGTGCCTCAGTGAGCAACTATACATATGCTCAGAAATGTGTGTCAAAAGAAAATATAATTACTGAAATGAAAAGCCCCTAGGTTGGACTCATTAGCACAAAATGATGGGCATTAGAAAGAAGATAAAGCATAAAAGAGTAGAGTAGAAATAATCAACTCTGAGCAAAGAAAAAAGGTAAGACTGGGTGAAAAAATGAAAAGAGAAACATGTGAAATGAAGACAGGATTCAACGCACTGGGGTCTTAGAGGGAGAGGAGAACGTGAGTCTGGTTAAAAGGAACCAACAGAAATGTCATGGGAATTTTTCAATTCTTGATAAGAGACATAGACTTTTTAAATCATAGTAACACAAATAGAGCAATTCCAAAGTAGCATTTGTTGAGAAAATAAAACTAATCTCTAAACTAAACAAATCAAACTGCTTAAAAGGACCCATAGAAAAATAACCCATTACTTATTTCTGAAAAAAAAAAGAGCTATTTAAGTCTTTCTATGGAGGTTGGGAGAGGCACTTCTAAATGGAAGGAAAATATAGCAGATGAAACTACTAAACTCAAGGAATGTAGAGATTATGGCTGTCAACAATATGTGTAACAATAATTAAAGTACAAGAAGCCATAAATTTGAGAGACAGGAAGGGGTGAAATGATGTAATTATAATTTCAAGAAATAAAAATTATTATAAAGTATGTAAGTACAATTGGCTTTCATTATTTTGACTTTTCTAGATGTTTCACATTTGAAGCAACAGCTATAACAACATCACCTGCTGTGTGTCTTTTAGATATAACTGAAAGATAATACATAGGAAAATAAAGGAAAGTAATGCTTCCTGTAATTAATTCAAACTGATAAAATAACGCCAATATACTATGACAAGTTATGCAGATATAATATACTAATTAGACATACAATAAAATAGGTAAAATAAAAAATGCTAAGGCTGGAGAGATGGCTCAACTCTTAAGAATATTTGCTCATCTTTCAAAGGACAAGAATTGGGTTCCCAACACCTACTTCAGGTGGCTTATAATCACCTGTAACTTCAAATCGAGGGGATCTGATACTCTCTTGTGGCCCCTGCAGGCATATATACATTTACAGAAACAGACTTAGATACACTACTACTGCTGCTGCTGCTGCTGCTACTACTACTACTACTACTACTACATCACTACAGATAAATGAGCCTATGATTAATAAAAATGTTCAATAGAAAACTTCAAATACAAAAGGAAGCAAAAAATGAAACAAAACTTAAAATTGAATACCAGATTGAATCTAGCTTAATAGTAATTAAGTTATTGTAAGTGACCATTGAAAGAATTAGAATAAATTTAATACATTTAAAAGCCCGACCTAGCTGAGTAATTTATGTGAATTCAGTTGTAACTGTATAGGCTAATTGAGGGTAAGATCATAGAAAAATATTTCATGAAAACACTTAACAAAGTAAATCAGGAATATATATATATATATATATATATATATA